>BTHU01000019.1:14611964-14684464 GCA_036184795.1 Tokudaia tokunoshimensis
TGGAGATGTGAATACAGACGTTTAATATTGACAATTAAATTTTGGTAATGAGGAAAATACAAATACCAACTTCTATGCCCTAATGCTCCATTAAGTGTGTGGCAGAGAAGCTGAAACCAAACGATTATTTGCAAGAATCTGAAGACTAGTTTTACACTTCATTTGTTTAATTATGTTTGCAGAATCTCATGTCATTTAGGCTGGTCTCAAACTTACTGTATAGCAGAAGGTGACCATGACACCTGATCCTACTCCCTTTACCTCCCATGTGCTAAGATTGCAAGTATTTACCACCATGGCTGCCCTCAAAAATACTTTTATTTACATATTTACTTTTATTACATAGGTATCTAGAAATACCTAGCTGTAGCCGCCTGCAGCTACACGCAAACTGGTGATCTGTAAAAGATACTTAGGGATGCATGGGGGGGGGATGGCGAGAGAAATTTGGACCAAGACAACTTTCGCTGTTCAAAGTCCATTTACTTGGGGGTGAAAAGCAAATATAAACTCTCTTGTTTGAAGATTGTTGATTCCATAGGCTCTGCTAATCTGCTAAATCAGCGGAAAGTGGCAACTGGCTCCTGTAGAACAATCGGCTTCCACCTCACTCCTTCAGGTGGGGGAGGTGTGGCTCACTGAGCTCTGGCAATCCTCTGCTCAGAATGCAGAAGTGGGGAAAAATGTAGGCAGTTGGGCGGGCCAGCTGCTTCTCAGAGGCTGAGAGAGTAAGTTTCTGCCAGGCGATATGACTCTCTACATATGGCTCTCTACACCTAGCAGATTTGAAAATGACATATATCATATTACATATACATGTATGAATAATGGCACACATTTAAGGTGTTCGTTACAAAACTATCGTGTCATTGTCTAGAATATTCCTAAATATTAATCAGTATAAATAAGTAAGCAAATTTTTATATATTTGCATAATTTAAAATGATACAACAGATAAAAACTGCATTTTCATATATTAACATATCTTAGTTTCAAAGCATAATGTTTAGAAAAAAACTGATAAATCTTATATATAATTTATGAATGTATGGAAAATTATGCTTTAGATTGGTTATTACAGTGTGATTGAACCACGATGGAAGCTAAATATTTATGGGGCATGCAAAAGGAAAGGAATCCCTCACTCTCACTTCTGGATGAAGACTGTCACTGGATAAGAGTCAAGAATTTCAGCACAACTAATAAAAAATAGTTGTAGGACTGTGCATTGACACAATAATCTTTTTACAGGAATATGTCAACTAAAATAACAAAATACCAATAAACTGTGTGTAAAGCCAAAGCTTATGTGACCTGTGATCTTAACCTTACTCCTTTCTCATCTATAAAAATGCTATGTTCTGGGACTCTGACATCAGAGGCAGGATTGTGAACCTTACTTATAGACATGTGATGTGTCTGAGCTTCCTGGTGACTTACCTATTTTAGTTAAGATTCATTTGACCTTGAATTATATTTCCAGCTTGTCAACATCTAACTCTTTCCAGCATATCATCGCAGAAACAAGGCTATGATCTCATGTATTAAAGAGAGAAATGTTTCTTAGATAGGACTAAGTACACCAGAAGAGTGCTTAGACATTTTAAAACTTTCAACGATGTGATTTCAGAAGCCCCCAAATTCTGTATGTGGCTGTTATTAAAACACTTCAGTGCCATGACTAGCTATTGAAAAGTCCAAGCCCCCACATGGATGTGCACTATCCTATTCCTAATTATCCTTTAATGCCTGTGTTTACATCTATGTTACATTTTTCTTAATGAATTATTCCTGAAGGTTCTATGTGTAAAGATTTTCACCAAAAATAAATTGATAAAGTGTTTCTTTCACCTCACAGATTACAGTCTTATCAAAAGAAGTCAGGGCTGGAGCTCCAGGCAGGAAACAGGAAACAGGAACTGAAGCAGAAGTCATTGAAGAATAGATGCATCATGGCTGTTCTCCATAGCTTTCTTGGCCTGTTGTCTTGTATAACCCAGCACCACACCACACACAAGGCTATTCCACTACGATGAGCTGGATGTTCCCGTATCAACCAATCACTCAAGACAATGCCTTATAGACTTGCCTACACACAATCTCATGGAGGTATTTTTTCAATTAATACTCACTCTTCCTTGATATGTACGATTTGTGTCACATTAACAAAAATAAAATAAAATAAAAAAACAACCAGCATAATGAACTCCAAGTTTTCTACTCACTCATCCTGATTTTTCTTCTGTAAAAGTTAATAACCCTGACACCATTTGAGTATCAAATGTTCTCTAAAATGAACTTTATATACTGCTACCAGGTGGCAACAGGCAAGTCTGACTCCTGTACCTAGCACATAATAGTATAGCATAAACTATCAACTTCAAGACTGCATTTAGAGCTGATGGGGACGAACTATAACAGCAGAAGTTTGGAGTTAGTAGTATGAATCTAGAATTGTATATTTTCCTAAAACATTTTAGAAGAAAAATTTTACCAAATTGTACACATTTTAAAAATTCAAAAATAAATACTTGATGTCAGATATATAAGCAAGTATATCTTTATTAACACTGAAGCACTTTGTCTTTATAGTTTTTAAAAGGAAGTTCATTTAAGAAGCATGGTAACCATGATTATGCTCAGTATTTCTATACTCTAAAGACAGCGACTTTGGAAACTGGCAAACCAGCAGTGTCTTTGATTTTAAAAATGATTTAAGAAATCATTCAGAAAACCAGATTGTTCTCATGTGCGGTGGCATGCTTTAGCATATGCCAGCTGGTGTTGGTATAAGGATATCTCTCTTGCTGACAACCCCTAGTTCAGATACTATTCACAGTAAATTTGGATTATTTTATACTCTCCTTACTTGATGTGTTAGTCAGCCATTTCTCTCTCTGATTTTCCCTCCACCTTAATCCCCAGCACAGGGGTCCCTGGGAGTTTCCATTTTCCCTGCAGGTCTCAGACTGAGCCTCCTTGCTCTCTCCATCTACACTTACCCCCTGCTGCTCATCTCTTCCGTTTCTCTGTTTCTCCTTCTGTCAATCAATTTTCTTTGCCTAAGTGCTTTTGCTTTGCTCTCTAGATATTCAAACACAAATCACTCTTGCAAATTCATCTTCAATTAATCTTTGTTTAATCTTCTCTGAAAATATACCTACCACTCTCAGTAGCGCACAGGGGTCTATCCAGAAGATCATGTTATTTGCAATGCTTGTATTATGGTTCTTAGATTTCTCCTTAGTGCTTAGAAGTAAGGTCTTTGGCACACTTCTATTTTAGCATCTTTTTTTTCCCCTCTGCAAGAGACACACAATAATATTTGAAACATGGACAATGGATGCTTAATACTAATTTGTAAAACTCAGTGGGAAACATGGGTAAAACAAACAAACAAAAATACATTAAGAACTTTTGAAAAGCTAGCATGAGGTTGAAAGTGATTTACACAGGTTATACCTAGGCATTTATGTTAAAACAGAGAAATACAATCTCCTGCCATCTCTGAAGTGTCTGTCAGCAGCAGTGCTGGGATGACTCTGTTCATGCCTTTGGATCAGTTTTTGGACTCTTCATTAGCATGAATTCCACTGGATGCTAGGTAGTACCCACACATTTAAGTACATAGTTAAATCTTTGCTTTCGCAAGAAGAACAGTGGTTTCCAAAAATGGGAATTAAAGTCTGTCAGATCATTTCAATATAAAAATGGTTCTAGTGTAGCCTCTTACAACAATTTTGTCCTTCCCTGAATAAAACAAATACCAAGACAAGAAGTGGTAAAACTAAAACCAAAGAGTAGCTAAAATAATAAGTGAATTTTTACTGAAAGTATTCTAAAATAAAAAATAAAACATTCTCAGAATATAAAAATGTATTAAATAACACATATGCAAATTTGTCTTCAAATAAAACTTCCATGTTCTATCTCCAAAATATGATAAAATTGTTTAAAGCATGGAAATTCCATAAAATAACAAAAGGAAAAATTGATCTAAGGCCATATAAAAAATTTCAAGACTAGCATCGTAGCAAAATGAACTGACATGCATTATCTCCATGCAAAAGAATAATCTGGGAATAATTATTTTTAATAAGAGCATCTCATTCTTATCATCATGTCTTAATAGACATAGTTTTTAGTTTCAATAATCAAGTCATAATGGGCTAAAAATACTGAGTTCACTCACCATGTGTACCCAAGATTAGGACTCAATAATGTGCTGACTAATCTCTCTCACACTAAACACATTACACTCCGCTTTGACTTAAACAGCCAAGTTACTACTTTATCTCTTTCTTTGTCCAAGCAAAGGCCGTCCCTCTCTTCCTCGTCCAGTACCATGCCTTCTTCATGCTCAGTATTATCAAGCCAAACCACAGATCTAATTACGTTGTCTTGATGCCAAAAATCTCTGCCCTTGGAGAAAGGCATCAGGCAGCCCATCTAGGTAACTAAATTATAAAAGCATCCAGGCAGGTATCTGGTGAATGTCTCGCTTCATCCTTGCATAATAAACTATCTCCTCCTGCTCATTCATTTGTCAGTCACAGTAACTAAGGATTATTATTTGCTGAATGTACGTGACACCAGCAATTTGCAAAGTCTGTTGGCAAGAAAATCAGGTTAGAATGACAGAGTGAGAAATTAAGCAGAAGCCTGATGTAATTAGCTACAACAATCAGTGCTCTAATTCCTGATTTATTGTGTCCTGTTTTCCTGTTGCACTCCTCTCTGTGTATACTGTATGGACTTCATATAGGTCAAACAATTGACTTATCAGTCTTGGCTCAGCAAGAGGTCAGAGTTAACAATATTTATTTAAACATACAGGATGCTTCCAGCTGCAATTAGAGGAAATAACTATTACTAATAAATCCTTGGCACTATTTCCTAATTTACATAGTCTTTCAAATAACAAAAAAAAGAAGAATGAATTAGAATTAGTTTCTTATACAGACACAAAGGTTGATTTATTTATTAGTAGTTCTTCCTCTAGAATCATTTTCCTTATCTAGAAAGATCTATGATTATAAATGAGCCAAAAGAATTATTATCATTTTGAACATTCAGACAAATATAAAAAATGTCCTCCTGATTTATAATGGGGTATTACTTTTAAGGTTCTGTTGAAAGGTTATAGCAGACTCTGCCCCAACCTTAGAAACTAGATAATGACAGACTTTTACTTTACACCGTAAAAACACAAATAGAAATTTGGGCTAGTTTCGTCTAGGATCTATTTTGAGAAAGTAAAGTATGAACTATTTTTAATTAAAAGACTTTATAAAACTGTAAGACAAAGTAAGGCTACTCAAATGTCGGTGACATTTCTGAGAAGATGAGTAAACTCAGATTCAAGGCAGTTTCAAATAAGATTTGTACAAATGGCATGGAAAGGATTACTTTATGGAGCCCATTATAGACAAAGAAACTGGGTACAAAGGAATAAATTTTTCTGATCTTTTTCCTTAAGCTTCTGGGAGCTTTATAGATGCCTATAAGAAGATGAAATATTACATAGTTTCAAGACCCAGAATGGAGCACAGTGCAAAGGAATAGAAGAATGAGAAGATGGAGTTAATTACCAGATGATCTGGATAGTTTCTAGGTCGGTTCCCCATTAACGAGAAAGCTTTGATAATTCATTTGACATAACTAAATACGTAACTTTATAGATAAAGTTATATTTTTGAATTTAACTTTTAAAATAACAATATTATTTATTAGCCCAGTGTGGTAGATCCATGATTAAAATCACAGCATGCATGTGAGAGATGAAAACAGGAGCATGGCAAGTTTAGGGCTAGCCTAGACAACAGAGTGAGCTCAAGGAAATTTGGGGCTAGCATATACAATACAATGAGCTCAAGAAAGTTTAAGGATAGTCTGTATGACATAATGAGCTCAAGGAATTTTAGGGCTAGCCTGTAAAATAGTGAGTTCAAGGTCAAGTTGATCACTCAGGGTGAGCCTCTCTCAAAAGCAGAAGAGCTAAGGACAGCACTCAATTGTAGCAGTCTTACCTAGTACACGTGATATGTCAGCACAACAATATGCATGTTCAATATCTTAGATACTCAACATCTTTTAACTTTTCCAGTTATCCTACAAACACAACCCTATTTTTACCTCTATTTTAGAAATGAGGAAACCAAGGTTTTGAAATTCAGTAACTTATTTGAGTTTCCCAGTTAGAATAAAACTAAACCGTAATTCTAATCCAGTTGCTATGTGCCTACAACCCAAATGCTTAAACCTTTTGCTCTAAAGACTTACACCTTAAAGTCCTAACATCATACAGTTCTACTCAAGCATATAGACAGATGCCTGAAAAAAGTATAATATATACCTTAAAACAAAATATGGAGATCAACAAGCACCTACTACATAAGACAGGTTGTTTTAATGACTGAGTATCCAATTTTACTTGTGTATAATAATATTTCCACAAATATATTAGTAATTACAAATAAATAACATGTAATCAATTACTAAAATATTATTGATTACTCACTGTGCTCTTAATTATGAAGACATTTAAAATATACTTTCTACTACCAAGAATTACCTAATTCAGTTGAATGTAATTACTGTTGGATATTCATGAACGGCAGAACTTGAGATTTATGCAGCAAATGCTAAAAAATTCAGCTGAAGCATTCAAATCCCAGAGCAATGAAGTAACATTTCGTGAATGAAAATAAATTAATGTAATATCAATTTTTGAGAAAAAGGAACTTTACTGCCAAAGTAAATTACAGGAGGTGTTAATAGAGAATGCAACGTACAATTGACACTGTTTTACAAAAACAGAGACAGAGGATTCAGCATGGTATACATGTATGTATTTTTCCAGTGAAAATAATAAAACCCCTATTTAAAAAAAAGTCATTATAGTAAAATTACATTACATACATAATTACATTATATGTATATATATGTATATAAATATATGTATTAGAATGTAATTTACATATATATGTATTATATATCATTTGTATTATCATTTATTTACATATGTCTAATTGTAGTATATATAATATAATAATATATAATGTTATTACAACATATTGTATAATAATTACATTATGTAGTTAAATATAATATTATTACATAAAATGTATAATTTTATAATAGTTATATAATTATATAATAATAATTATATAAAAGCTTTTCTTTGCAATGCTTAAAAACTGAAATAAGGTTCTAGTCAAAAGAGGTAAAAGATTAATGTAAGAAATATTTTCAAAGTATATTTATTAATCATTAACCTAATAATTATTAACTTGAAGCTCTGGGGTACTGGTTGGTACACATTGTTGTTCCTCCTATGGGGCTGCAACCCCCTTCAGCTCCTTGGGTCCTTTCTATAACTCACATGTTGGGGACCCTGTGCTCAGTCCTGGCTGAGAGCATCCACCTCTGTATTTGTCAGGCACTGGCAGAGCCTCTCAGAAAACAGCTATGGCTCAGTGGTTAACAGCACTGCCTGCCCTTCTAATGGTCATGAGCTCAATCCTGAGCCATCTGCAAAATAGCACTTATTCTTAAACTGGGCTGTTGCTAAAGATTCAAAGTTGATTAAATGAGGTAAAATCCAAGTTTTGAAGAGTCTTATAGCAACTGAGGAAAATAAAAAGAAATACATATGAACAGGTCATTCCAGTAGAATCTGATGAAGCCTGAGAAAGAATCATAGAACTTTGGAAAACACCTGAGAGCAAATCTGTACCAAGTTTGACCTCTCTGGAGAGCTTTTGAAGAAGACATTTGATTCAAATCTTTAGAGATATGTAGTACTGAAGTGGAGGGCCAAAAAGAAAGGTAATTCTATGTCACAAGACAAACCTACTCAAAAGTGATATACACCATTGCATTCTGAGAATTCTGAAATCATTTGAAACAAATAAGATATCAGGTTCTACAGTATAGAATAAGAAGGTTGACATGGCCTTCAAGAATCTGAATGAGATATGTCAATCTGAAAATGATAAGATGCAATAAAGGAGAGTAATATTGCTTAATTTAAATCACAGAGAAATAAATGACTGTTTAAAAAAAAATGACTCTCAGCAGAACCAAGACAGAGACCCATGAAATAAGTTTGAATGCACCTCCTTGGACTCCAGAGGAGAAATAATGATGATGAGGTCCTGAGATAATATGAAAATGGAATAGGGTTATTAAGGCCAATTTATTTAACAGGACATATATAAGATTTTATTTTTTTAATGTCAGATAGTCAAGAACTCCTCTAGATTTTCATATGGATATGTGAACATTATCATTCATAAAAACAATGCTTATTATTTTTAGCATAGTCTTATCAGGTTTTAACATAGTCTTATCAGGTAGCATCACAGCACTCTGTGCCAGGGGAGAACCAGTCACCCAGAGGTGCTGAGACAGGCTCGCAGGCACACAGGAGGGAAAAGCACCAGCCAGAGACAGTAGGACCAACTAACACCAGAGATAACCAGATGGCAAAAGACAAACATAGGAACGTTACTAACAGAAATCAAGGCAACATGGCATCATCCGAGCCCAATTCACCCACAACAGCAAGTCCTGGATACCCCAACACACCAGAAAAGCAAGATTTGGATTTAAAATCACAGCTCATGATGCTGATAGAGGGCTTCAAGAAGGACATAAATAACTCCCTTAAAGAAATACAGGAGAACACAAGTAAACAGGGAGAAGGCCTTAAAGAACTACAGGAAAACACAACAAAACAGGTGAAGAAATAGAACAAAACCATCCAGGATCTAAAAATGGAGGTAGAAACAATAAAGAAATCACAAAGGGAAACAACTCTGGACACAGAAAACCTAGGAAAGAAACCAGGACACATGAATGCAATCATCAAGAACAGAATACAAGGGATAGAAGAGAAAATCCCAGATGCAGAAAATACCATAGAATGCGTTGACACAACAGTCAAAGAAAATGCAAAATGCAAAAGGCTCCTGACCCAAAACATCTAAGAAATCCAGAATAAAATACGAAGACCTAAACTAAGAATTACAGGTATAGAAGAGAGGGAAGATTTCCAATTTAAAGGACCAGTAAATATCTTCAACAAAATTATAGAAGAAAATTTCCCTAACCTAAAGAAAGAGATGCCCATAAGCACACAAGAAGCCTACAGACCTCCAAATAGATTTGACCAAAAAAGAAATTCCTCTCATCACATAATAAAATGCCAAATGCACTAAACAAAGAAAGAATATTAAAAGCAGGGGCTAGAGAGATGGCTCAGTGGTTAAGAGCAATGACTGTTCTTCCAAAGGTCCTGAGTTCAATTCCAGGCAACCACATGGCAGTTCATAACAATATGTAATGGGATCCGGTGCCCTCTTCTGGTGTGTCTGTCTTCAGACACACCAGATAATGTACTCACATACATAAAATAAATAAATAAATCTTTTAAAAAAAGAATATTAAAAGCAGTAAGGGAAAAAGGTCAAGTAACATATAAAGGCAGACCTATCAGAATTACACCAGATTTCTCACCAGAGACTATGAAAGCCAGAAGAGCCTGGGCAGACCCTAACGGAACACAAATGTCAACCCAGGCTGCAATATCCAGCAAATATCTCAATTACCATAGATGGAGAAACCAAGGTATTCCATGACAAAAACAAATTTACACAATATCTTTGCACAAATCCAGCCATACAAAGGATAATGAATGGAAAACACCAACAAAAGGAGGGAAAGTCTACACTAGATAAAGTAAGAAATTAATCTTCTTTTAGCAAATATAAAAGAAGATAGCCACACAAACATAAAAATTACATCAAAAATAACAAGAAGCAACAATCACTATTCCTTAATATCTCTTAACATCAATGGACTCAATTCTCCAATAAAAAGACATAGACTAAAAGACTGGATATGTAAACAGGACCCAACATTTTGCTGCATACAGGAAACGCATCCCAGTGTCAAAGACAAATACTATCACAGAGTAAATGGCTGGAAAACAATTTTCCAAGCAAATGGTCCCAGGAAACAAGCTGGAGTAGCCATTCTAATATCCAATAAAATAGACTTTCAACCAAAAGTCATCAAAAAAGACACAGAAGGACACATTATACTCATCAAAGGAAAAATCCACCAAGAACTCTCACTTCTGAACATCTATGCTCCAAATACAAGGGCAGTTCCATTCATAAAAGAAACTTTACTAAAACTTAAAACACACATTGCACCTCACACAATAATTGTGGGTGGCTTCAACACCCCACTCTCCTCAATGTACATATCAGGAAAACACAGACTAAATAGAGACACAGTGAAACTAACAGAAATTTTAGAGCAAATGGATTTAATAGATATCTATAGAACATTTCATCCTAAATCAAAACATTGTACCTTCTTCTCATCACCTCATGGCACCTTCTCCAAAATTGAACATATAATTAATTGGTCACAAAACAGACCTCAAAAGATATAAGAAGATCAAATTAATCTCATGCCTCCTATCAGATCACAATGGAGTAAGGGTGGTCTTCAATAGCAACAAAAATAACAGAAAGCCCACATACACATGGAAGCGGAACAATGCTCCATTCAATGATTCATTCTTGGTCAAGGAAGAAATAAGGAAAGAAATCAAAGACTTTTTAGAATTTAATGAAAATGAAGGCACAACATACCCAAATTTATGGGACACAATGAAAGCAGTGCTAAGAGGAAAACTCATAGCTCCGAGTGCCTCCAAAAAGAAGCTGGAGAGAGCATGCACTAGCAGCTTAACAGCACACCTGAAAGCTTTAGAACAGAAAGAAGCTAATACACCCAAGAAGAGCAGAAGGCAGGAAATCGTCAAACTCAAGGCTGAAATCAATCAAGTAGAAAGAGAAAGAACTATACAAAGAATCAACAAAACCAGGAGGTGGTTCTTTGAGAAAATCAACAAGATAGATAAGCCCTTAGCCAGACTAACCAGAGGGCACAGAGACAGTATCCAAATTAACAAAATCAGAAAAGAAAAGGGAGATATAACAACAAAAACTGAGGACATTCAAAAAAATCATTTGATCCTACTACAAAAGCCTATGCTCAACACAACGAGAAAATCTGGAGTAAATGGAAAATTTCCTAGACAAATACCAAATACCAAAGTTAAATCAGGATCAGATAGACCATCTAAACGATCCTATAACCCCTAAAGAAATAGAAGTGGTCATTGAAAGTCTCCCAACCAGAAAAAGCACAGGACCAGATGGTTTTAGTGCAGAATTCTATCAGACCTTCAAAGAATACTTAACAGCAATACCCTTCAAACTATTCCACAAAATAGAAACAGAAGGACCAGTACCCAACTCGTTTTATGAAGCCACAATTACACTGATACCAAAACCACACAAAGATGCAACAAAGAAAGAGAACTTCAGACCAATTTCTCTTCTGAATATTGATGCAAAAATACTCAATAAAATTCTTGCCAACCGAATCCAAGAACACAGCAAAACAATCATTCACCACGGTCAGATAGGCTTCATCCCAGGGATGCATGGATGGTCCAATATACGGAAATCCATCAATGTAATCCACTACATAAAACACTTCAAAGAAAAAAAACCACATGGTCATTTCATTAGATGCTGAAAAAGCATTTGACAACATTCAGCATCCTTTCATGTTAAAAGTCTTGAAAAGAACAGGATTTCAAGGCCCATCCCTAAACATAGTAAAAGCAATATACAGCAAACTAGTAACCAACATCAAACTAAATGGAGCGAAACTTGAAGCAATCCCACTAAAATCAGGAACTAGACAATAACCCTATTTAAAAAAAATGGGTTACAGAGCTGAACATGGAATTTTCAACTGAGGAAACTCGAATGGCTCTGAAGCACCTAAAGAAATGTTCAGCATCCTTAGTTATTAGGGAAATGCAAATCAAAACAACCCTGAGATTCCACCTCACACCAGTCAGAATGGCTAAGATGAAAAGCTCAGGGGATAGCAGATGCTGGAGAGGATGTGGAGAAAGAAGAACACTTCTCCATTGCTGGTGGGCTTGCAAGCTAGTTAAACTGCTCTGGAAATCAGAATGGCAGTTCCTCAGAAAATTGGACATAGTACTACCTGAGGATCCAGCTATACCACTCCTGGGCATATACCCAGAAGATGCTCCAACATGCAATAAGAACATATGCTCCACTATGTTCATAGCAGGCTTATTTATAATAGCCAGAAGCTGGAAAGAACCCAGATGTCCTTCGACAGAGGAATGGATACAGAAATTGTGGTATATATACACAACAGAGTACTATTCAGCTATTAAAAATAATAAATTTATGAAATTCTTAGGCAAATGTATGGAACTAGAAAGTATCATCCTGAGTGAAGTAACCCAATCACAAAAGATCACACATGGTATGCACTCACTGATAAGTGGATATTAGCCCAAAATCTTAAACATGTTACAATTCACAGACCACAGGAAGATCACGAAGAAGGCAGACCAAAGTGGGGTGATTTTGTTCCTCTGAGAGAGGGAACCAAATAATTGCAGGAACAACTATGGAGACAAAGAGTGGAGCAGAGACTGAAGTAAAGTCCACCCAGAGACTGTCCTACCTGGGGATTCATCCTATAAACAGTCACCAAACCCCAAAACTACCATGGATGACAAGAAGTTCGTACCGAAAGGAGCCATTTATGGTTGTCTTTTGAAGGGGTCCTGCCAGAGCCTTACAGATACAGAGGTGAATACTAGCAGCCAACCATTGATCTGAGCATGGGGTTCACTATAGAGGAGTTGGAGGGCAAGCTGGAGGAGCTGGGGGGGGTTGCAGCCCCATGGGAAGAACGACAATGTTGGCCAACTAGACGCCCCACAACTCCCAGGGACTAAGCCATCAACCAAGGGGTACATGTGGTTCCAGTCAAATGATTGACAGAGGAATGCCTTGTCGGGCATCAGTGGGAGGAGAGGTCTTTGGTCCTGTGAAGGCTCAATAGAGGCCCCAGTGTGGGGAATCGAGTGGGGGTCATGGGAATGGGTTGGGTGGAGGAACATATTCTTGGAGGCAGGAGATGGGAGGATGGGTTGGGGGTTTTCGGGGAGGGGGGAAACTGGGAAGGGGTATAACATTTGAAATGTAAATGGAGAATATATTCAATAAAAAAAAAGAAAAAAGAAAAAGAAAACCAGATACACTGGAACTAATAGAAGAGAAAGTAGAAAACAGACTCAAACACACTGGCACAGGGGGAAATTTCCTGAACAGAATACCAATGGCTTGGCCTCTACAATGGTATCCTGTCTGCAAGATATGCTAGTGCAATGGTGGCACAAAGTTTATGGGAGAAACCAACCAATACCTGATTTTACTGAAAGCCCAGCCCATGAGATAGAATTGATTCCCAAAACTGCTTGAGTGAGCAAGAGCCTAAGACTAAATAACCTAGGGACCTGGGGTAAAACAAAATAATACAGTTCTGGGAAAAAAAACTTAGCAATAAAATGTCTCTTGATGACATTCTACTATACTTATAGATCAGTGTGTTGTTCAGCCAGCCATCATCAGGGAAACTTCCTCCTGCAACACATGGGAACAAATACAGAGACCCATAGCCAGACGTTATTCAGAGAGTGAGAGACCTTGGAACACACATCCCTAAATAGGACATTTTAATCAAATTCTTCCTCTTGGTGCTCAGGGAACCTTGTGGAAGATGAGGCAGAAAAGAAAACCTTAAGAGCCTTAGTGGATGAAGGAAAGGAATAAAATAAGGCCATCCAACGCATTATCATTGGCACAGATATGAACTCATGGAGGCAGGATGCACAGGGGTTGCACAGAAGAGGATACTTGTCCCAATTCCTAACCTAGAAGCAATCTCCAATTAATAACCCCTTGCAAATAAAAATTTAGTTTCCTCCAAAGGAGCCTCACTGGAGAAACAAACTACTCTTAAAGGCAGTCTGCAGGCCCAGAAGTAGATGGCCAACAGAGAATGAGCTCAATAGAGTCTTTGCAGGTCCCTTTGTCTCATCATTTCACATCAAGACTTTTTCTTCTATTTTTCAATTTTTACTTATTATTTTTTTTATTTCTTTTCTCCTCTCTTTTTTTACAGGCTCTTTGTATATACATTATGGTTTCCAGTTTAGTGTTTTTAAGAGATTCCTAAGCATGTGAACAAGTGGATCTCTGATTCTTGTCCTTCTTTTGGTTTGTTTTGTCAAGTTACGGTGTGTTCATTTTTATATTGTTATCTTTTATTGTATCTTATTTTACTTAGTTATTATCCTTTAGAACCTTCTGTATTTTCTAATGAGAGAAATGAATGGCCTGGATTCTGAAGGGAGGGAAAGTAGGGAGGAATTTTGAGGAATGAAGTGAGGGGAAACCACAATCTGGATACATTGTATGTCCGCTTTGCTGAAGTCGTTTATCAGCTGTAGGAGTTCTCTGGTGGAGTTCTTTGGGTCGCTTAAGTATACATTGTATGAGAAAAAAACTATTTTCAGGAAAAGGGGAAAACAAAAGTCACTTGACATTGACCTATCACTTCCCCATTTACGCATATGCCTTTGTGTTTGTACCCACACAGATATGCATGTACACACACCCACAAGCGCACAATTGGTGTGAAGACATATCTTTATGAAACTGTCCAGAATCAGTGTTCTCCGTGAAGACACATTGAATGGCTGGACAGTTGTCTACTTTATAAGCCACATGTCCTCGAGAAGCCTAATAAGGAACATATGACAGCAGCCTTGACTGAGTCCTGAAGATATGGTGTACACACAAAAGCACATTCTAAACAAATGCCGTATTTGGTAAGTGTAAATGGATGGTAACTTAAAAGCCCAGCTTTAAGAATAGAAAAGCACCTCTTTAACCAAATTGTAAAAACCAATATTTATTTTGACATATATGTCAAGCAGTAAATTAACAAGATATTGGACAATTTTAAATCTTCAAAACATAATCCCCAACAAGCTTTCATAGATATCTTTAGGGGAATGATATCATGGACACTGTAAATGTAAAAGCTTTAGAAGATAAAGTTTATGAGAGGCTGGCAAACTGTGGAATTCTAACAGACATTTGTGGTTGGCCATTACGTTAGAGCCTCTTATTAAGTAACAGTTGGGTAAAATATCTCAGGCCAAAATAAACATTGTTTTGTGATATATGGCTATACTAAACACTATCATGTTGTGATTAAGTAAGCTACTCTGGCTTCCAGTTGTAAAATGTTCATTTATAGACCACATGACAGAGAGAATATTTTCATTACCAGCTTGAGTGTTCTTATTCTGGGAGCCACATCACCAGTGTGGGGGTACCTCTGTTTAAACTCCTTTATAAAAAAAGCCACACACAAACACACACACACACACACACACACACACACACACACACACACACACACACACACATACACAAAGCAAAACACCCAAAAAATCCTAAAAACATATTGTGGAGACAGGGTCTCACTATGTTGCTCTGGCAACTTAGATTATAGCTCAGGCTGACTTTGAACTTAGAGATCTGCCTGCCCCTGTCTCTTGTCAGAGTAATGGGAATCAAGGTGTACACCACCATGTCCAACTAAGATTTTATATTTTTAATAGTTTACAGATGATAGAGGTCCGTAATGGTTCTTCACGCACACTTAGGCTGACCCACCCTCTCCTGGTCCTTTCACCATGCCTTCCTCCTATCTCAGTCTACACCGACCGTTGTCTCCTAATGCTCTTCCCAAGCCTTATTCATATCACATTCATCTATCATCCTCTAATTATATTTTTCACTTCGCTTACAATATCATGGGTTCCCAAGCAGCTTCTTCATGGGCACTTCATTCTACTTAACTCTTCTTACTCCCAGGTTTTCCCATTCTCATCATCTATCACCAGATTGACCACTCCTCTTTTCTACTTTCATTTACTCTTTCACATATATTCTACTATTCTCTCTAAATCTTGACCCCGCACAAAAGGCCTGTTTCTAGTTTTTTGGCTTCCAGAGGTACCAATGATGAACACACAGAATGAGTGTATTCCCTACAATTGATCGATCAGGGATGTGCCAGAGGCACAAAGATCAATACAGATTATTGCTACTGATCCTAGATGCCCACGTAACTAAATAGTAAGACCATTGTGGATGACCACTCGCATGCAGATTACAGAGAAATCCATCTTGGACTGACTAGAACACTCTCTCCCTGCTAACTAGCTTTCATGGAGCTGGAAGGTGCTACGTAGGCTACCGAAGAAGAAGAGATTGCAGTGACCTTATCCAGAACTGGACTTTTTGTTTCTTGACAAGTTGTGCCTGCTGCTGTAATATTGATATGGCTATTTATAGAGACAACCAGTTGTTCTTCTGAGCAAACGTGATACTCACTTCATAGGAGACAATTCATATATGGTACTGTGAACATTGTTAAACTGTATATACAACATATCTATATCTCAGCTGGCCAATATGGAAGCTGTATTATAAAGCTGTGAGGCAGGACTGAAGATGAGAGAGTGAGAAACAGAGGTTCTGAAAATTTTGATGAATTTGATTAAAGGAACTATGTGAAAGGTTCCCAACCTTTTGGTGCAGGTGTGGTGATACAAAATAGTAAGTAATTTAATATTTTCTCACAAAGTAAATTCCAAAGTTGTTAGATTATCCAAATATTGATTGTGTGTTTAGGTTTGTTTCATATCCTAGTGATAAACACCATGACGAAAAGAAACTTGGAGAGGATGGGATTTATTTCTTCTTACATTTCTAGGTTATAAGACATCATTGGAGGAAGGCAAGGGCAGGAATTCAAGCAGTAAGAAAGGTAGAAAATGTGGAGGAACTCTACCCTCCGACTTGCTCCCTAGACTCTAATCCGCTCATGTTTCTATACAGTCCAGAAAACCCTGAATAGTGATGGTACCACTAGTGGTCTAAGAATTCCTAAATCAAAAAGTCATCATGAAAATGCCCCCACAGATATGCCCACAGGCCAGTATGATCTAGGTACTCTCTCAATTAAGACTCTCTCACATAACTCTAGCTGCATTGGTTCACAGCTAGTGTTAACTAGACCATGAAACCAGATTAACACTAGCAGAAAAGACAGGAAAATTTAGTATTCTGATAAAATAGATGGCAGTTATACTTAAAAATCCAGAAATAGTAAAGGGAAATATTGGTATATTTAATGTGTATTACATCAACACATGTATGTATATGTATATGTGTGTATATATGTATGTATATGTATACAGTTTCATTAAAAGATAAATGTATAATCAAAGTAATAAGTAATTGTTAATATGAGTTTTAAGATCTTATTTATTAATCCCTAATGTATCAGTTTTTATAAATAAGTAAAATAAGAGACTAGAACACTATTCCTGCCCAAAGTGCTTTCAGATAAAATAATAGGATGTTTGATATCTACTTCTTTAGAGTATCACACTCTTATTGCACACATAGAGAACTGGGCTGCTTGGTAAGGAGAATCTTTTCCTTTCTAAACCAAAGTTTTAAGCAGTCTACAAGAAGCCCCACTTCACTTGAACTGTCCTATAGTAAAAGCCACTATTCATTGGTCAGAATGGCAGTATTCTTCAAGAATATTAGAAAAATGCTGGGCAAGTAGCTCAATGATAGAATATTCAAAACATAATGAAATAGAGGGGGTGGTACACACACACAAAGAGAGAGACAGAGACATAGTGACAGAGAGAGAAGAAAACAGACAGAGACGGAGAGAGACAGGGACATATACAAAGAAAGACGGGCAGAAAAATATTAAAATTTACTATTCACTTTCCCTAATTTCTGACCAAAATGGCCTTCTAAACTATCACTGTAATACAGATACTTTCTTTTTTTTCTTTTTTTTTATTATTTATTTTATTTTATTTTTTTAATTTACATTCCAAATCAATTACCCTTTCCCGTATCCTCCCTCCCCGAAAGTCCCATAAGCCCCCTTCCCTCCCTCTTTTCTCCATTCAACCCCCTCTCGTTACTCTGTCCTGGCGTTCCCCTACATCCAGTCTTTCCAGGACCAGGGGTCTCTCCTACCATCTTTTTAGAAATCTATTGATATGCGGATTGTGTCTAGGGTATTCCGAGATTCTGGGTCAATATCAGTGACTGCATACCATGTGTGTTCTTTTGTGATTGGGTTACCTCACTAAGGATGATATTTTCAAGATCTGACCATTTGCCTAGGAATTTCGTGAATTCATTGTTTTTAATTGCAGAGTAGTATTCCATTGTGTAGATATACCACATCTTCTGAATCCATTCCTCCGTTGAGGGACATCTGGGTTCTTTCCAGCTTCTGGCTATTATAAATAAGGCTGCTATGAACATAGTGGAGCATGTGTCCTTATTGCATGCAGGTAAAGTCTCTGGGTATATGCCCAGGAGTGGTATAGCCGGATCCTCCGGGAGTGTCATGCCCAGTTTTCTGAGGAACCGCCAGACTGCTTTCCAGAGTGTTTATACCAGCTTGCAATTCCACCAGCAGTGGAGGAGTGTTCCTCTTTCTCCACATCCTCGCCAACAACTGCTGTGTCCTGTGTTTTTGATCTTAGCCATCCTGACTGGTGTGAGATGGAATCTCAGGGTTGTTTTGATTTGCATTTCCCTAATGACTAAGGATGATGAACATCTCTTTAGATGCTTCTCAGCCATTAGATATTCTTCAGGTGAGGACTCTTTGTTTAGCTCTGTCCCCCATTTTTTAATAGGGTTATTTGCCTCTCTGGAGTTTAACTTCTTGAGTTCTTTGTATATATTGGATATTAGCCCTCTGTCGGATGTAAGGTTGGTAAAGATCATTTCCCAGTTAGTTGGTTGCTGCTTTGTCTTTTTGACAGTGTCAAAAACTATCACTGTAATACAGATACTTTCTAATCATATTCCTTGAATCTTATATTCAAGGGAACCTTATATTCAGGGAATAAATTATAGACTTCCTGAAATTTCACATTACCAGACAGATCCACTTGTAATTTTTATAAATCACGGAGAACCCCATTTTTACCTACAGAACAGTGCAACTCCACCTCCCTCACCTAATTCCATATTCAAAAAGCCTCACCTTTCTTTATAGCACACTTTGGATTACTAACTTTAAATCTTATTCTTTCTGGTTCCACCTTCATACTAAAATTCTTTGACAGTAGAAACCACATCTATAAAATATTTCCCTGCTCCAAGTTACTGAGCAGATAATTATAGTGTTTAGTTGACAAGGTATATTGTTTAGAAGTCTTGCTCATTTTTTATGTGATATATTCTTTATTTACCTTCTAAATGTTGTCCCCTTTCCTGGTTCCCCCCTCCCTCGAAATTCCCATAAGCCACCTCCCCTTCTCCAATTAACCTTCCCTCTGCTTCCCTGTCCTGGTATTCCTCTACACTACAGCATCAAGTCTTTCCAGGACCAAGGGCCTCTCCTCCCTTTGGTGTCTAACAAGACCATCCTCTGCTGCCTATGTGTCTGGATCCAGTATGAATGCCCAAGAGAAGCAAGTTGAAAAAGATAAATGATGAAATTCCTTATTATGGACTTCCCAGTTCCCCACAGCTAGAGAGTTATAGCTGTAATAAAAGAGTTCATCTGTACAAAAAAATATTAAGTTTCTGGGAAACGACTACATGATTCATTTTGAAAAGCTTCATTTTCATATTCATGTAGTTTTTCTGATTAATCTAAAAAACTGTTGTTCTTCATTCCATAAAAAGATGAAGAAACTGGGCATTTGTTAGATGAATCACGTGATCATGAGAGTTCAGAGCCTCTTGCAATCTGAAGGACGTGTAGCAGACAGCTTCTGAGGCAGATTTATTTCTCTGGGAACATGACCTTTGCTAGAAAGAGATAATACAACTCAGAAAGCTAAGATACAACTTCAATAAGCAAAATCCTGCATTTTCCTCTAGACTGAAAAGTTGAAATGGTCCTGAAAAGAATGATTTTGCCTTAAAATCACTTTAATGAATAGGCTTGACATGTAAGAAGTCATGTTTATGTTTTTGCATACCCAAACAGCCAGTCTCTCACCCTCAGCTCATTTATGGAAAATACAGCGCTGTGCATAAAAGCTTTTAATCACCATTAAACAATAAAGATAAATTAAACATAAACATGATTTAATATTTATTATTTAAACAGAATCTATTAATGTCAGATTTTCATTTAATAAATGTCTGGAAGAAATTATATGTTATTTACAGCTGCATCAACTATATTAATTCATCAAAGTGAGAGATACTACTTAAGCCCTTACTTCTGTCAGAATCCACAAGCATACTGTTGAGAACAGCAATGATAATTTTCTAGAGGAAAGTTTCATAGAAGGACAGAATTGACACAAGATGCTATCAATAGTTTGTTGTTAGTGGATATGGAGTACCAATGAGAGTTTCACTTTAGCCCTTTATTTTATAATTGAATACCAATATCACACATATTACTAGTTTTACTGGTAGATCAGGAGCAAGTTGTTGGAGTCCAGCTGTGACCCCAGGGCAAGAACTTTTGCCTGCTGTCACGTCCTGACAGTTTAGGCTGTTAATCACCTCCATCAACTATAATACAAGCACCTCTCTGTCTGACAGCTGGCAAACACAGCTTCAGACACTGGCAGCTTGAGAAGATTTAAAATCTGTAAAAAGGGCTGATATGTAAACAGTTTATTGTACAATATTTGGTGACCACAGTAGACCCACATCAGTAATCAAAGGAAGTTTCTGCTACCTTTGCTCTCCATGATAGGTTAGCAAAAGAGAGAGAGAGAGAGAGAGAGAGAGAGAGAGAGAGAGAGATAAGCTTCAGTTTACATATTCTCCCTAGGAGAATAAAATTAGGGAATTCAGTCCTGAAAATATTCTTCTGTTGACTTGAAGGTCAATCATATAGTCCCACTGAAATAAATAAGCTTCGACTCACTCAATAGAAAGAGAACTCATAGGTTGTGTTCCATGTTGACCTTGGAGAATCACAATGTAAATGGGAAAGTTTGAGGCTCACTACTGGTTAAGGATGTTGATGCACAGGTCGCCATAGAAAACAGACCTGTATGCATGAATATGTCACTGAATTATATATGTAGTGATTGTATGCTATACAGTATGCTATATAACTGTTTGTGTTGGGGCTCTATCCTGACCAAAATGACATTTCTAACATTCCAGTTACATTGCAAATAGTTTTCACAAAACTATACTTAAAACTTAGAAGCATTCACTATTTTATAATCTTTTTAACTTTAGACATTTTCAATGTTAAATGATTGTGACTATCCAGCAAATCTAAATGCTAAGAAACAAAAGCAACTTGATCCTTAGTTCTACAAGTTTTATCTCAACATCCAAAGTCAGTTTCCAGAGCTTGGTTGCTTTGACTTTGATGGCTAGCTTCAAAAGAAAACTCTTAATTGTAAATAAATCTAAATCTAAAATATTTGTTGAAAAAAAGCACAACAAACATACTGCCTTATGACAAATACAGTTTGCCAGGGAAGTAGGAAATAAAATTAATATGATTTTCTGCAATTTATTTCTTCCAGTATTTCTTCATAAATTTTAAATTTTTTGAAAATAATATTTTATTACAATACATCTTAATCATGATTTCTTTTTTTCTCATCTTCTTCATAAATTATTTAGAAGACATAATCTTTCTAACATTTTCTATAGAATTTCATTTTATGGAACTTATCAGGTACATTGAGACTTAACTATTTTTAATCAGATATCTACTCTTACAGATAACATACACAGACATACACACATGCACACACACACATTCAGACATGCATACACAGACAATCAGACACAACATTTAAGCATGCCACAGGTGAGGATGATTATATACAGTACATTTTACTGTTACAGTAAATGGTAGGTTACTTAACAAATATAATTTCTTTTTAAAATTAAAATAAAATTATAACATTTCCCCTTTCCTCCAGTACCTACCATGATTCACCCCCCTCCAATCTCTGCAATCCATGTAGACTTTTTATTTCATTACTATTGGCTTACTCACAAGTGCAAACACACAACATACACAAAAACACATGCGTTATGATTATGCACATAAATATACAGATACAACTTATTCAGACTGCTTAGTGTTAGTGTTATGTCTATGATTTCAGAGAGGACTAATTAGTATTAGAGGACCAATTAGTATTGGAGGACCAATTAAGGGGCTTATTCTTGTGGAGGACTACTTCTGTTCTCATGTATGAACATTCCTTAGTTGCCCATAGTTCTTTATTTGGGGGTAGTGACCCAGGAGATCTCCCCCTTCCATGTAATCATGTCTATTGGTGTTGTAAATTTCAGGTCTTGTTTAGGCAGCCATACTGTTGAAGCATGATGGGTGGCTTTCCTGTCATTTCCCGGAGACACAGTCTCAAAGCAGATTTCCTGTTCCCTTGGCTCTTACAATCTTTCCAGTCCCTCTTCTGCCATGTCCTCTGAGCCTTAGGGGCATAACTTGTATTGTACTGAGGTCATGGATTCTGAGGGAGAACCTACTACCTCCACTCTAATCAACCAGCATAATTCCAAACTCTATTCTGTGCGCTTATCCTTATACACACAGATAAGTGTAGCTCTCACCCACTCATCAAAGAAACTTCTCTTTGCAATAGACAGGGACCATTACAGAAAACTACAACTGGTCAAATGCAGAAGACAACTGACCTTTGACCTCTAGATCCAGACTTATCACTCTCGTACCTACCTTACTTCTGAATCAACAACAGTCTCTTGAAACGCTTTTGAAAGTGTGTGTTTGTGTGTGTGTATGTTTGTGTGTGTATGTGTGTGTGTTACATGTGCATATGTGCACGAATGTGAGACCCATATTGGTGTTCTTCAATGACTTTCTATTTTATTTTCTAAAATAGGGTCTCTCACTGAACGGAGAGCTGATTAACCAAGCTGGGTGATGAGTGAGTTTTCAGGAATTTTCTTGCCTCTTTCCCCACTATGCTGAAGTTATAGACACAAACCACCATGCTTGCTTTAGTATGGGTGCTTGAATCCTTAATCCAGGCCCTCAAGTTTGTATGGCCAACACTTTACTGAGTGAGCCAAAAGATTTCCCTCCTGCACTGTTTTTGAGAGGCAATTGAATTTCTGTATTTCCTGAATCTCCCGCTTCTTGACTTTGGACCTTACTTGATTTCTGTTTTGTCCCCAGCACATGTGGATGATTTCCCCCATTTAAGGACTTCCCTCTGCTCATTGTCATTATATATTTTAGGAAATTTAGCTTTCTCTATTGTGGTTGTGGTTCTGAAATCATCACCTTTCTCGTGTTCTCAAGCCCTATATTCTTCCGTGGTTATGACTTTGTCTTCTGAAAACCTGCCTTCCCAGTTACAACTGTCTCTTGGCTAAGTGTATTGCCACTCTCTCAAACCTAAGAAGTATTGTTCTTCTCTTCGCAGTTTCTCTGACACTTATGGCATGACCCAGAGAGAGTTACCATTGAACTCCCTAGAGCTGATTACCTACATTCCCCCCTTCTTATTTTGTCTTGCCTGCTGCCAGAGAGATTCTCTTTCCAGGGCATGGTTCTTAGAATATCTCACCCTATAAAACATCCAGTGGCTGCGAATGTAAACAGACAAGTATCTCCAAAGACCCTCGACTTAGTCCTGACTTATCTTCGCTCGACTTAACAGCTCCTTCAATAAGCAAGATGTGCATATGCCATCCCCTTGGCTGGCTTTCCATGCTTCCTTTTTTGTGTGCTTTCTTTTCTTTCTTTCATTGTAACCACTTGCAATGTCTCTCTGATTTTCTTCCATGAAACTCCTCACAGTACAGTTCAAAGTTCAGCCTCCCCTTCACTTATGTAACAAGTATGAACAGCTACTCAAAATGACTGATAATTTTTTTTAACACACTTTAGGTTCTTTAAAAGATAGGTGATAAGTGGGCAGTGGTGGTGCCTGCCTTTAATACCAGCACTTGGGAGGCAGAGGCAGGTGGATTTCTGAGTTCAAGGCCAGCCTGTTCTACAGAGTGAGTTCCAGGACAGCCAGGGCTATACAGAGAAACCCTGTCTCAAAAAACCAAAAATGAAAAAATAAAAAATTTAAAAGAAAGGTGATTTTTTTAACATCAAGAAGATTAATATTCTAATGGGGAAAACAATTAAAATATAAATTAAACATCACTTTCATGAAAGTTATAAACCTAAACTGAAGGTCTCTCAAGAAAAATAATCTTAATAATATTATTAAGACAAAATAAATTCATTTATTCACTAGGGACTTCTGCTGAACAATGAAGAGGAAAATGTTAGGAAAACTTATGCAAATGCTCTAAAAGTTAGAGTCCACCACTATATCCAGGCCATGCTCTCAAACAAACAAACAAAAAAAGCATATGTCAGAAAATAGAGTTCAATAAAGAGCTTGCCAATACTTACACATAAAAAAAGAAACAAAAAGAGAGACACAGAGAGAGAAAGATCCATAGAGAGATACACTTCAGTGATAGAATACTTGCCTAGCATGTATAGAACCTGGGCTGGAACTCCAGCCACACACACACACACACACACACACACACACACACACACACATTATCACACATAAATCTGTATTTACAATTTTACTAAAGTCTGTGAAAGATTTTTATAGGTCAAGCAGCACACTAGAAAACATACTCTATCCCAACAAAGTATAATTTATCTCATTTGTCTCAGAAATGTGAGGTTTGTTTAACATTCAAAAATTAATAAATAGATATGAAAGGATGGTTTAATGAGTAAGGGCACCTGCTGCCAAGCCTGCTGGCAAAAGCTTAACTCCTGAGACCCACATGGTAGAAGGACAGAACTGACTCCTGAAAGTTTCCATCTTGTAGAAGGACATGGAAGCATCAGCTGTCAATAAAAAGCTGATGGACAATGAGCTGAGGCGGGATTAGAAAGTGGAACTTCTGGCAGAGAGAGATAAGAATTCTGGGAAAGAGTCAGGCATAGGAAGATTTTGCCCTGGGACCCAGGAGATAGTTGTATGAAAGTAAGGAGAGGTAACCAACCATATGGAACACATAGAACAGAATAAATGGATTATGTAAATTATGAGATAGTTGCTAGTCAAGGAACAAGTCTATGATTATGGCCCAGGCATTTATTCATACGTAAATAGACTCTAGGTCATTAATTAGGAATGGAGGCATGGCGGAATGTCCAAGGTTACACCATCTGATGTCTGTATAGGCACCACGGCATGCCTGCTACTCCTTTTATAAATAATACATAAATCATTCTATGAATGATTTCAATAATTGAAGAAAATGTTTGTAAATTTTAATTGGTGAAAATAACCAATTAACCGATAGATCTGCATAGTTTCAATAAAAATTTTAACTAATTTTTGTATAGCAATTAGCAAACTATGTCTGTCATGCAGTGACATGGGCAAGGGAGATATGACCCACCCACCCCCATCCCTTGCCACTGATGGCAGTCAGAAGAGTTGGCCCCAAGGTCATCAGAGCAGGAGAGTTGGTCCTCTCCTTCACCAGCTGCTGCACTCAGAAGAGCAGGCCCTGTACCTCATCTGGGCAGTCTGGTAGAGCTGGCTTTAATAGCGAGGGTTGCTGATGAGCTGGCCCCAAGGGCATGAGGGTGGGACAGTCAGTAGACTGATAAACTCAGACAAATCTCAGACCCAGATCCAGGGCTTTGAATTGGTCACCCCAACATCTACCCCATTGATGAACTGCTGGAGTGCATGAAGAAGCTGCTCCTACAAGGTCTCCATGATACATGACAACAACAGGATATCCAAGAGGAGTCCCAGTGAGGCTCCAATAGAGATAGAGTAGCAGAAACCAGAGGCTTCATACCAGACAAATGAATCATTGCAATGAACATTCACAAGCAAAGTGCAGACAAAAGGGTGTATTGACAGACATACTGTGACACATTACACTTCCACAATGAGATTTTTTTTCTCTTTTAGGGAAAGGTTGTAAGAGTACAGGGGGAGGGAGGGAGGGAGAGAGAGAGAGAGAGAGAGAGAGAGAGAGAGAGAGAGAGAGAGAAATTATCACACATAAATCTATATTAACAATTTTACAAAAGTCTGTGAAAGTATGTAACTGCAGACCCTGTGGTAAGTAAACTGCATAGCTCAAACTATTCTATACTGACAGAGTGTGAAATAACAATCTTACAACAGAAGCAATAAGTATTGAGATATGGAGAATTCCTCATTTACTTTTAATTTATAAAGAATGACTACAAATGACATGATTGAGGCCTGTACAAAGTCTAAGTGAAGTAATAAAATCAGCATAGAAGATTAAAAATAAATATTCTACACTTTGATATGGTCTGAACTATTTGTAAAATGTTACGAAGGTGTTTAAGGTCTTTATATCCCAGTTCCTTTACTGAAGACTGGTCATTTGGATTTGTTTCTGAATTTGTAAAAAATAAGATTCAAATAAAGAACTACTGATAGCTTCATAATAATAAAAGCTTATTCCAGATATTTGGAGTAGGGAAGTTCTTAAGCTCATGGGTGCCCTAAGAGTTTTTATTTGCTTTTTTTTATCAAGTGCCAATATGATAAGCAAAAGCAAAAGGAGAGATTTCACATTCTCTTCAGAAAAGATTGGTGCTCCCATGATGCCCTGCTCCACCATGTGCTCCCATGACACCCTGCTCCACCAGCTGTGCAGTGTGTCCTTTGCACCTACTGAACCTGCTCTTTACACTCGGCCCTGTGCTCTATGGTGTCGTTTTCTCTCGTTTTGTTTTTGTTTTTTGTGGTTTTTTTTGTTTGTTTGTTTTAATGTCCCTTGTGCAGCCAGAAATGCAGTGATCCCACCCACATGACTGTGTCTCTGGTTCAAGCTGGTTCCAAGGTGGAAATGCTACAGGTCAGAGGTTACGCAAGGAGGATAGCAGTTTCTTCTTAAAGGGATAAAAAAATAAAGGAGGTAACAAGAAGAAAGGAAGGAAGGAAGGAAAGAAGGAAGGAAGGAGTGAAAGAGGGAGGGAGAAAAGGAAAGAAAGGAAAAGAGAAAAGGAAAGGAAAGGAAAGGAAAGGAAAGGAAAGGAAAGGAAAGGAAAGGAAAGGAAAGGAAAGGAAAGGAAAGGAAAAGAACAAATTCATTGGTCACAAATTGCAAGCTCAGAAAGTTGAAAGAATAATTTACAAAAAAGTAAAAAAATAAATTAAAAAAAATAAGCAAGCAAGTAAAGGTGGGGATAGGGGAGAACAAGAAGACAGATCATCCACTAAAATGCCTGCCACAGGCATAAGGCCTTCAGTTAAGATTCCTGGCATCTGTGTGCATCTTGATAGCAGTGGAACTTACTTGTAATCCCAGCAATACAAGAACATAAATGGGGCTCATGGGCAACCAGCCTAGCTTAACCTGCAAGTCCCAGGTCCCAGGGAGAGACCATGTCTCAAAAATTAAACAAGGTAGAGACTTCTACAAACAGCTCTAGAGGAGCTTGACCTCTGGCATTCAAACTTCAATGCACGTTTGCACACCCACATATGAGTGAACACACACACATCCAGAGGGTCTTGGAAATGAGGGGGTACTGAGTGGACAGTTTCTTTGGAAGCTTATTCCTTAACTCTGACAGACCATCAAAGGAAAATGAGAGAGATGTAATGTCCAACACAAGAGGGACAACCCCCCAATCGGATTTTTTTTTAAATGGATATTTTCTTTATTTACATTTCAAATGTTATCCTCTTTCCTGGTCCCTCCCCCCCTGGAAATCTCCCATCCCATTCTCCCTCCCCCTGCTTCTATGAGGGTGTTCCTCCACCCACCCATTCACTCCCACCTCCCCACCCACGAATTCCCCAACACTGAGCATTGAGCCTTTGCAAGACCAAGGGCCTCTTCTCCCATTGATGCCCAATTAGGCCATCCTCTGCTACATATGCTGTTGGAGCCATGGGTCCCTCCATGTGTACTTTTTGGTTGGTGATTTAGTCCCTAGAAGTTCTGGGAAATCTGGTTGGTTGATATTGTTGTTCTTCCTATGGAGTTTCAAATCCCTTCAGCTCCTTCAGTCCTTTCTCTAACTCCTCCACTGCGGACCCCATGATCAGTCTAATGGTTGGCTGAGAACATCCTCTTCTGTATTTGTCAGGCACTGGCAGAGCCTCTCAGGAGACAGATATATCAGGTTCCTGTCAGCAAGCACTTGTTGGTATTCACAATAGTGTCTGGATTTGGTGACTGTATATGGGATGGATCCCCAGGTGGGGCAGTCTCTGGATGGCCTTTCCTTCAGTATCTGCTCCACACTTTGTCTCTGTACCTCCTCCCATGGGTATTTTGTTTCCCTCTTCTAAGAAGGATGAAAGTATCCACACTTTGGTCTACCTTCTTCTTGAGCTTCATGTGGTCTATGAATTGTATCTTGTGAATTCCAAGCTTTGGGGCTAACATTCACTTATCAGTGAGTGCCTACCATGTGTGTTCTTTTGTGATTGGGTTACCTTACTCAGGATGATATTTTCTAGTTTCATCCACTTGCTTAAGAATTTCATGAATTCATTGTTTTTAATAGCTGAATATGTCGACTGAGGGCGTCATATTCACAAGTAAGACACAGCAGTGTTACAGAATTCTGGTTCAAATGTGCATTTTACCTAAAATTTGTTTTGTTGCTGTTGTTGTTGGTGTTTTGTATTTTTGGTTTTTTAGCTTTGAGCACCACTATTTATTATTATTGTATTTTCCTTGAGAGCAGGAAAAACAAAGAGCAGATAACTTAGTTTGGTGGGATAGGAACAACAGCCTGGAGAATTCTGAGCTCACAGGGAAGTCACATTACCCAGCGACAGAGATGGACTTGAGTGGACCTTAGACAGCACCCAAAGGTCCAGGGCCAAGCAAGAGAGCTACATGAAATGAAAACCTCTCAATTCACGGTTTTTGTGTGGAAGAAGCTCTTTTCTTCAACATTTCTTCAGTTGTCTTGTTAATGCAAAAAATACCAACAATTTAGTAAATATATTATTAAGCACTTCATCCTTAACCACTGAAAATCATTTCCCGAGGCGATCAGAAGGCATGCTTCAGCTGAACTTAAAGTATCACTTCACGAAATGTCAGAATCAAAGTCCTTGAAATAGCAGACAAAGGCAACTGCTGCCAAATGGTAAATGGAAATCCCAGTGTCGACAGCAAGGCAGCTCCAGTGAGACGAAGGGGAGCTGATGGTCTAAGAAGGAACCAGAGGGCTTTCCTCACACGGCCTTTCCTTAGCAAGCACGTGGTTTTACTTACATAATATATCTACTGAAAAAGACTTGGAACTAGCAGCTAAAGAGGCCAGAAGGACTTTAACTGGGAAATGGAGATCCTATTTAAAAATGCTTTTTTTACTTTACATACTTTAAGAATTAGCTTAATCAGAAGAAACCAGAAGAAAGGTCTCTAAATAGAGGACCTTGATTGTGTCTAAAATGTGAACACAATGGGATAGGTTGGAATCTGTTACTACTATTCGTTTAAAGGGATATTGATGGGGTGATGCTGTGTAACCAGGAGAAACATGGACAGTATGTACACTAGCTCTGACCTACTGTCACCCCCACCTGGTAGCTGGCAGGAGCATTTTCTCCACATACTACCACTGCAGGAATAGGAGGCTGCTGTCATAGGCTATGTAAGAGAAGGTCACAGCTTAGACTGAAGTAGAATATACGTTATTTAGCAAATAAAAATCAGAGAGGATTAGTGGCTACTAGTGATGGATTGCATTGAAAACAGAAAGGAAGAAACAAAGACAATACATTGATTTTCCTTAAGCAAATGAGTGACTGATGCTGCTAAGTCTAAGCAAAGAGAGGGTTTGAATTTGCTTATTGCTTCCCTCCAAGGTTAAGCATCTATGAGACAGTAAATCAGGAAGAGGAGCTCAATTTTTTAGAAAACATATCACCAAAGTTCAAATTTCAGAATCTGTAGATGGCCCAGATAAAAAATCATGCTTTGGAAATGTATACACTAATCTTAGAAAGTATAAGGGTCACAAGGTCACAAAAGAGGCCATAGTAACATATACAAGTTTGGAGAGGGGAATGGCAGGATACAGGTAGTATAGGTGAATAAGGAGGAAATTGGGGGGTCTCCAGCTGGGGTGGGGAGGACAACGCCAGGGAATGGAGGGAAAACTATCACTAAGGATCTTGTTAAAATCCAGAACTCATACTATTTTATATTTCCCTAAATTATGTATATGTACACATACTACCAATTATGAGAAATATTCTTTCAACTTGTTGAGGGGATTTAGAGCAATTTCCAAAAGAATACAGGCTATTGCTGTTGCCTGGTTTGTGTCCTCGGAGTTGGAGGTAATTGAAGGTAGGTCCCTATTGATGAAGACACAGTGTACTTCAGCTCCAGGACTTGGAGGACTCAAGCTGGTTCTGACCTGAAAGGTTCTTCCTTGAGGACTGACTTGCAGAGTACTGAGAAGTGAAAAGCAATCAATAGTCCTGCCTAGCTGTGATGCTTATGAGTCACAACATGAGTAGCTGACGAGGTATTCCTAAAGGTGCAATACTGGCACTCACATTTTGGCACCAACCAATAGCTGTTTAATTGATCTCAAGGCCCTTTCAATGGGAGGAAATTCATACTGTTACTGGAAGTCTAGCCAACTATCCATGATAGCCATTAAGGACATTGGGTCTTAGAGGAGAAGCTACTAGGGCCACTTTCCTAAATCAATGATTCCTGATTGCATTCTAAATATGAACCCTTGTATCTATTGATAAGTGGAGCTGTAGCCCCCTTCATCCATTTGTATCCAACAGAGAACATCATGTATAGCCACAACCGTACAACACGCAGAGAATGACTGTGTATATGGTGCTCTGCCCCAGTTGATTCATCTACAGCACAGCTTCTACATCTGAGGCTCAGGGAACACTGTGGAAGAGGGAAAAGAAAAATTATAAGAGGCAAAGACCCCAGATATCTGCTATGGGATTGGGCTTTCTATGTATTACATGGAAGGTGAATACATGAAACCATGTATTCACCACAACAAAATGGTGGTTTTAAAAAGACTTAAAAAATGACAACACCAGGTGGCATCTTAATATACATGATAAAATCTTATAGGATACCAAGACATACAGGTAATTGGTGACTGTTGAAAGAGGGAGGATTAGTTTTTCTCCATGGATGAGCCCTCAACAATACCAAATGATCAGTCCTAAAAACATGTATACAGCAACACTAAACAGATTCAGCAGACAGTTTCTATATTCTTTTATTCACATATATGTATATATACAAACACATACACTAATATGCAGCAAAATACTGTTTTGAGTCAAGGGATTTTAGAGGGAGTCAGGGCTATGACGGGGCTTGGAAGGAAAAGAGGAAGAGAAGACATGATGTAAATATGGCACATGTATGAGATTTTTGATATTAATATAATTTTAAGATGCAGTAGCAAAATTGTAAGGGTTTTATATACTAAATGGACTTGAGAGGGGGGGGTTTTGTGGCTTTGCGGGTTTAGGTTTTTAGTTTTCGTTTTGGGAATTTTTGTTTTGGTTTTGGTTTGGTTTGGTTTGGTTTTTTTGTTGTTGTTGTTCCTTTGTTTTTGTTTTTCGCAAATTTCAAACAGGAGTGCTGCATACACATCCCTTCTGCCCCTCCTTCTTCCATCTAACTCATCCTCTGTCATCAGTGTCCTCCATGACTGAACTTCAACACAGACTGCTCAGTCCCAAGTGGTCAGCCTAGACACACATTCATATGAGCCATAGACACAGTGGGCTGTGTATACACAGGCAACAGAAACAGGGACAGTGCTGTTTAAGACCCCTCCTCACTGTATAGCCTAGGCTGATGTTGATCTGCTGACCTTCTTGCTCCTGTTCCCAGAGTTCTGGGATTGTAAGTGTCACCATGCCAGGGTTGAGTTTCTTAACTGAGACCAACATAAATACTTCTTGCTTCACATATTCAGCCATCAGCCTACTTATCATTGGACTGTGAAGTGTAGTGGTGTATCAACAGAAAAGAATGGCTCTACCAATTCATGATCCACTGAGCTATTGAAACCTCATAGAAATATAAAATTACTAATTTGTACCGTTTTCGCGACCACTATTCTCTGTCACTAAACAAATGCTAATGAATCCATCTTTCCTCTTGAAAGTCTCTATCTGAATGTAAACAGGTGCATTCTGTTATGATTTATCTCCTATACCCCCTTTTATGCTAAAAAGTTGCTTATACTCATTTTTCATAAATAAAATCCACTGTTTCAATATAATGTTATCAAATTACTTTATTCTCCATTTCATTACCTTTCCTTTAATATCTTCACTTCCTACATTGAGTTAGAAATAGTTTACTTTGATCTGAGTTTGGTGGCTTATATCTGCAATCCTGGCAATTGGGAGCCTGAGGCAGGAAGATCACAAGTATGAGGTCATTCTGAACTGCAAGGTTTGATGAGGAATATAGTAAGCAGAGCTCCTTGATAGAATGCTTGTCTAGTATGTGTAAATCTCCGAGTTCAGTCGCTAAGGCCACAGAAAATGAATGCGTGTCTGGTATCCCAGCACTTGGGAGATGGAGATAGGAAGATAAGAAATTCAGGGTACATACCCAGGAGTAGTATAGCTGAGTCCTCAGGTAGTACTATGTCTAATTTTCTGAGGAATGGCCAAACTGATTTCCAGAGTGGTTTTACCAGCTTGCAATCCCACCAACAATGGAGAAGTGTTCCTCTTTCCCCACATCCTCTCCAGCATCTGTTGTCCCCTGAGTTTTTCATCTTAGCCTTTCTGACAGGTGTGAAGTGGAATCTCAATGTTGTTTTGATTTGTATTTCCCTGATAACTAAGGATGCTGAACATTTCTTTAGGTACTTTAGAGCTATTTGAGTTTCCTCAGTTGAGAATTCTCTGTTTAGCTCTGTATCCCATTTTTAATAGGGTTATTTGACTCTCTTGGGCCTAACTTCTTGAGTTCTTTGTATACCTTGGATATCAGCCCTGTATCAAATGCTCCTACATGTAATAAGGACACATGCTCCACTATGTTCATAGCTGCCTTATTCATAATAGCCAGAAGCTGGAAAGAACCCAGATGTCCTTCAACTGAGGACTGGATACAGAAACTGTGGTATATATACACAATGGAGTACTATTCAGCTATTAAAAACAATGAATTCATGAAATTCTTAGGCAAATGGATGGACGTAGAAAGTGTCAGCCTGAGCGAGGTAACCCAATCACAGAAGATCACATATGGTTTGCACTCACTGATAAGTGGATGTTAGCCCAAAAGCTCAAAATAAACAAGTTACAATTCACAGACCACAGGAAGCTCAAGAAGAAAGAGGACTGAAGTGGGGGTGCTTGGATTCCTCTGAGAAAGGGAACAATACACTTACAGGAGCAATAATGGAGGCAAAGTGTGGAGCAGGGACTAAAGTAAAGGCCACCCAGAGACTGCTCAACCTGGGAATTCACCCTATAAACAGTCACCAAACCCCAACACTACTGTTGATGACAAGAAGCGCATATCAAAAGGATCATGCCATGGTTGTCTTCGGAGGTGCCCTGCCAGAGGTTTACACATACAGAGGCAGATGCTTGTAGCCAACCATTGGTCTGAAAGTGGGGTTCCCAATGGAGGAGTTGGAGGGCTGTCCGGAGAAGCTGAAGGGGTTTACAGCCCCATGGGATGAACAACGATGTTGACCACCCAGACACCCCAGGACTCCCAGGGACTAAACCATCAACCAAGGGGTACACATGGTTCCAGACAAAAGTGTGGCAGAGGAATGCCTTGTTGGGCATCACTGGGAGGAGTGGTCCTTGGTCAGGTGAAGGCTAAATAGATGCCCCAACGGGGGGGGGCAGGTGGGAGTGGGTCGGATGGAGGGGCATATACTTGGAGGCAGGGAGTGGGGGGAGGGGTTTGGGGGGAGGGGAAACTGGGAAAGGTTTTACCACTTGAAATGTAAATGAAGATTATATTCAATTAAAAAAAAAGAAAGAAATTCAGGACATTCTCCGCTACAGAGCAAGTTTGAGACCAACCTGGGATACTTGCGACCCTGTATCAAGAACAAGGAAACAAACAAAACATGTCCACTTGCTTAAAGGTGCTCCTCATTAACGAAGCATTGGACGAGGCAGAGTCAGGGCTCTCCCTTCTCCATACTTCTGCAGAGAGGGAAATCCAGCCTCTTCCCAGAAATCAGGCAAAGGCAAAACAAGGCTGAGCATTTTGTTATTTTGCTATGTAAAATCCAGACTCCAAGAAGACCTTCAATTTCTGCCTTTGATCTTGAAAGGAACTTAAACGCGGAGAGTAAGTAGAAGTGGGATCCTCTGTTTTCTTTTAATCTGGATCGACTGATGTGTCTAACTGTTCCTGAGGGCAGATGAGGTCAGACCTCCGCAATAACAGTATATGGGCAAAATAACAGATACAGGGGTAGTTTAATACCGTTTTTAACTGTCTAAGTCTTTAAACTATCTTAGCACGAAATTACAAACTTCAGATGGTTGGTTTTTAAGAACTTTTGCTTAACCCTGCTTACCGCCCGGCCCCAAATCAACTCACAAAGTGCTGTTAAATAGAGGCAGCCCCTAGAACCCCTCATTTTGTTTTGGGCTCTCTGCTTCTTTAAGGATACTACAGCAAAGCTTAAAATAGGCATGGGTGGGGAGAAATACAGCATATTTCACCATTTTAAAACATCAGATCTGAAATATATTATATATATAAATACAAACTCAGAGTTTCCAAAGTGAATTATAATTTGCACAGCTCAGTGTTTGATATCTAGATACGCTTGTAACGTCTCAAAGCCCTCTGAGCTGATTTTTTTAGACAGATTTTACAGAACCCAGCTTAAGTTAACAGAAGTTGTAAATTATGCCTAAGTGGAATTTATAAACAAAAGTTAAAATCGAGCATGCAAGGGAATATTGAAAAGTTTGCATAATGCTGTCAACATCCGCAGTGCCAATGTTCATCCTCTCCTTTATTATTAGCTCAACCTTTTTCTGTATACATGGATATATGTCTAAGTAAGTATGTGTGTACAGATTTATGTTTTCAAATGAAACAAAGCTGTGTGGTTATTGTTGCAGAGATCGACTGGTCTGGACCACATGCTCCCTTCCAACCCATTAAGTACAGTATTGACATTTTCCTCTTGTACCTTTGTGAGTGTGATCCGAGCTGAGCTTGTATTTCTGGGAAAGTGCCTGGAGAATACCAATTTAATTTAGAAACTGCTCAGCCAAAGTGTTTGGTGGGGCTTGACAGTCTTGTGCCAGGTGATCGGATTTGTTCTCAGAGATACTGCAAAGAAAAGTTGGAAATGTCACCGGGGAGTTTACATTAAGTGGACTTTTTTCTACAAAGGCATTGATTTTAAACGTCATTTAAATGTAGACCATGTGTCAATTTCAGGGTTTTGTTACATTCCAGAATTTGGATGTTAATTCACTGCTTTACAACTGTTCTAATACCTGGTATGGACTTTTCTTAAGTTGCAAACTGTGTTATTCTAATACATGGTATTAAGCTAATGGCCCAACTGAAAAATTCTTATGTCACCAAGATGAACAAGTATTTGTGTTGCTAGTTAAAATATTGCGATGGCGAGGAAATATTTTCCAAGTGTTCCTTCTCTTCTATAGTTTTGTTTTTTATTCTCATCTAAATCAGACCTTAAAATCTCTATGCACATACACATGTAGAATCCTTTTAAAGTTACCATTTTAATGCATTTTGTGAATATGAATGCCCATTGTCAGAAGACAATGTGCGAGAATCAATTCTGTCCTTCATATAGTGTGTGTGTGTGTGTGTGTGTGTGTGTGTGTGTGTGCATGCATGTGTATCCCTGAGATGAAACTCAGGTCGTCAGGCTTGGTGGCAAGCACCCCTTATTCACTGCCAAACCTTATGTGACCAATCCTGTAGTTGTATTATCCCTGTGAGAACTACATGCATTCCCATAGCGTCAAGAAATAAGTGGTCCTTTCTAACAAACCACTACCATCTAAAAATAAGGCATTCCACCTCACAATTTATTGAACATATGCAAAGCTATGCCAGGAATTGAACCCATGCGTGTGTATATGCTAGGAAAGCAATCACAATATATGTTAATTAATAATATGTATTGTGCTGAAATGGGTGAGAGATTAGTATTGTGTTCTAGAAAAAGACTTATATTAGCCATAAACCTGTATAATGTTATTTCTGAAGAGAGTCAACATGGTTCCCTTCCAGGCACTGCATAGAGGAAAAAAAGATATGTGATTAAAACCTGTACCATTGCTGCTGAAGTAACCTATCAGTCTTTTCTTCCTATCAGCTTGCTTTCCTGCCTTCCTTTTTATTGGATCCATACTTAGTATTTTAGTAGTCCATTAAATTCTTCCTGCTTTTTAGCATTTCTCTGAAAATATGTTGTGAATACTCACAAAGGAAAATAGCACTACGGGGCTTGCAAACACTCTCCTGTTTTCTAAATAGGGACAGAAACGGTTTGGGGTTTTGTTATGTTTACTTCATCTTGTTTTGCTTTTGAAGGAAGCTTAGAACATCAATGCATGACAGCAGTGAGATAACACAGATAGGTTTTTTTTTTCATCCTTTTATCTAGTAAACATTCTAATGACCTACTTCAAAGGCCGACTAGGAAGAAGCCTCCTTGTCCTGCCAGAACGAGGGGGAAGCTCATATGGGAGATATGAGGAGCCTTTGAATGGATCAGTGCTTTTTATGAGAAATAATGAGGTGAGAAGCATTCTAGTGTGTGGCGCAGACCTTCATTAAAACGCGTGAAACAGAACGGCTTATGGTTAAAAGGGGTAATTTGTTCTAACATACTTGCTAAATTGTGCTGTAACCTTGCCAGTTAACAGCACTATATTTTCCATAGGGTTCTTGAATGCATTTGTGTGCAATTATTCTGCTCCTTCAAAGTTCAAGGAGTCGCCCCCCCCCCCCATAGCTTGTGTTAACTAGTTGACAGAGCTCACTCCTTCAATGGGAAGTACACTGAGCTCCACAGTTAAAAAGGGCTGAGACAATCCAGAGATGTCCTCATTCCCCATCCAAAGCCAAAGGGTTCTTGTAAAATCACAAATTCACAGAACCCAGCCTTAAATGAGTACCATTTGTCTAAAGGTAGCATCAGCAGTCTTAGTTACCCAGTTTAGAAACCACAGGGCTTGAACTTTTTTAATATGTATTGTAATTAAGGAATCCTCAAGGAAAAAAAATCATATCTGATAACTTAAAGTCTTCCATTTAGAAACGAGAAAACCTGGAAAATATGAACAAGAAGTTGTCTGTGTTTGGGAGGAAATGTTACCCAGATGAGAATTTGACTTTCTACAGCATTCCAAGTAGATTGCTTTCAGACTAGTGTGGGGAAACATTGGACAAAGATTTTGCTCATAGAAAAGATAGACTTACAAAAGTATACGATAAAACATAGTTTTCCCCCACGTGACTAGCTATCATGGAGGAAATCATAGGAAAGTTATGCTTTGGGCAGGATCTAGGGTTTGGGTACGATGTAGAAAGCAATCTTCCACACAAAGTGACAATCTTAAGACAAGTTTATATTGCACTTGGAAGACAGTGATGTAGGTATTCATTTTTACAACAAAATGTGCCCCGATTTTACTGGAATAGTAATTGGCTAATTAAATACAATTTATGTCACACCAAAGACTAAAATTAGAGAGTTAAACTCTAGCCAAAATGACTCCACACCAAGACAAGATTGTGTGTGACCATCGGAGACTAAGCTACTGGAATTTTCAGATTTCTTGTTTTCTTGGTCCACTTCATTATTTTTGAATATTGAGCATTTGATATTTGCAGAAAATATTGACAATTATAATTTAGTACATGACTCTAGCTTCAAAACTGAATACTGTTAAGCATAATAGAAACCAGGCTAGGAGCCTGTAATAAATATAATAGGCTCAGCCTCTCCTTTCTATTTCCTTTTATTGGGTTTTCAGGAAAGTCTATGAAAAAAAATTCTAATTGCGATTGCTTCTAGCAAGTCCTCAGATTCCCTTAGCCTTGGAGCAGGAAACAAGAACCTGGTAGTCTATGGTAGACTCACAGATTCAATGTTCGCTCTCTGTCTACAAGTTAAATTATGTGCACATACTGAGGAACAAAAGCCATAGATATAAAATCCAAGTCACTGTACTGTAATAAGTTAGATCAGATAAGGTAGTTAGCTGAAGTACAAAAGAACATATTCTTTTATGTTACACTCACAGGACACTGACCAAGGAAGAAAGAGTATACTTTCATCAGTTCTTGGCTTGTTCTTGTGAATGATTAGAATTGTTTTCCTTCAATTCAATACAAGGTAAACACTAGAATAGAAAACCCAGAAATGATATAAGAAAAGAGATATTCATTAAGGGGCATTGGGAAATTTTTTTTTAAGTTTTCTAATTGTGTGGTGTATGCAATACTAAGATTGGGTGAACACAGCAGATGAAGCATGTATTTTACTGAAACTGTCCTTGGTTTATTTCATTCTCATAGGCATTTGTTGTTGTGGGGGAAATAATAAAAAACAAGCCTGCCAACTCTCCACAGTGCTGGACTACTCTTCCGTGCTCCTGGGGCCCTCCAACTCTTTGACCACAGGGCTCCCGCTGGGCCAACTCTCTGGCCAGGGCCCCTGAGTTCTTCTCACTACCATGCAGTGCCCAAGAACCCCACGGTCAGCCATCTCAACATCTAATTACCCGGTAGAATCATGACTCTTTTTTTTCTAAGTTTTTTATTTACATTCCAAATAATTTCCCCTTTCATGACTCTTAAAGCTTAATTAACCAGTCAAATTTATATTTCAATAAAATCACAATTTTCAAGATGCCAACACAATAATTTCAGAGCCAATTGATAATGATAAAGCTTTATCCCAATATTTCTAACCTGGTGAAATTATAGATACTTGTGGCTGGAAAACACCACATGGGTATACGTCAGCAGCCATTTTCCTTCCTCTCCTACTTCTAGATGCTCCTCTCTCTCCTCCACTCCTAGTTCTGCCTCCATTTCCCAGTCCAATCACAAGCCTCCCACTGGTCTAATGTGATTGGACAGGGAAAATCCTGCAACAGTTTGTGGCTTCTCATAGCTGGAATACCTGGACTTTCCTATGGTTTCATGCTGTCAGATATGCCTACTTATTTGTATTTGCTTTTAAGATTTCTTAGAAATTGATTACTTAAAAGGTCAAGAGCACTGTACGGATAATGAAACAAAAACGTAAAATACGTTGGACAAAATACCCAAGTATTTTGTGACTAAAGGGCACGTAGTTAAACATGAAACTGTGCACAAAAAAGTAGGTAAAATATTCTAAAGGAAGTATAAGCCTACATTTGAAACAGCTTTTTGTGGGAGGGGAGATGTACATGTGGTTGCATCTTCCTTAGATATGGAAGCCATTTAAGAAATTTATTATATGGTCCAAACCCTTTGCCAGAGGAAGAAGATTGACAAGGCTAAAGAAATTCTGGTCTTCATGGGGGACCTCCTCTCCTGGGCAGCTGAAAAGAGGAGACAATGTATTTCTCTCTATCTGCGGTCATCTCTAGTAAGTATGGTTAATGAAACTGAGTGCTGAAACTATTTAGAAAGAACATCTAATTTTGAAATTTTTTAAAATTATTTTATCGTGTATTGCATCCCAATGGCTGTTCCCTTCCCCTCCTTGAAGTCTCTCTCCCCCACCTTGCTGCTCCCCTATAGCCACTCCTACCACTTCTGCTTCCCCTTAGGGAAGAGCAGGCCTCCTCCCAGGGACATCAACCAAACACAGCATAACAAGATACAATAAGACCAGGCACATGCCATCACATCAAGGCTAGCTAAGACAATCTGGAAGGAGGAGTAGGATCCCATAAGGAGCCAACAGAGTCAGAGACGTCCCTGCTCTCAATATTAGGAATCTGACAAGAACACCAAGCTATTCAGCCATAACTCACATTCAGAGGGCCTAGGCCAACCACTACAGGCTTCCTGAGCTCTGTGGGCCTTCATGAATCCTGGTCAGTTGATTCTGTGGGTAATAAAACATCTAATATAATTTTATCTCAGCAAAATATCTTTAAAAGGGAGACATTAAAAGGAAGACAGATTAAATACACTTAGAGCAAAACTAGAATAAACCAAACTTTTAAAGTAATCAAAAGTTGATATTTTGATTTTCTTTGCAGCCACAGAGCTTTAGGAATCTGCTTCATGTGGGTCATTGTTAGATGACAAGAAAATTAGATACTCTTTTCATGGCTTCACAGGTTTGGTGTAAAGCTTTGTGTCACAGCCACCAAATACTTGAGAAAATAACTTAAAGGAGAAAAGGGTTATTTTGGTTCATGGTTTCATCCCATGCTTTGGGAGTTTCAATGGATTCAGTCTGTGACAAAGCAGAATATCATGGCAGCTGGTGAATAGTGGTCCTCAGCAAAGGGTATTGGAGAGTAAGGGGCAGACACATGAAATACGCCACCAAAGGTATCTTCTTAAGAACCCATGTTTTTGCCAGGAGGTGATGGCACACATCTCTAATCACAGCACTTAAAAGGCAGAGGCAGGCAGATCTCTGAGCTCAAGGTCAGTCTGGTCTGCAGAGTGAGTCCCAGGACAGTCAGGGATACACATAGAGACCCTGTTTTGAAAAGTCAACCAACAACCAACAACCAACCAACCAACCAACCAAAACCCACTATCCCAACTATGCTCCTCCTCTAACAACTTTTACCACTTGCCAATAGTCCTTCATCTATGACTTCATCAATGGATGAATCCAGAGACAAGTTAGAGCCTTCCTGGTTCTATCACATGTCCAAATTCTCTGATCAAGGCTGATTTGAGAATCAATCCATTAACACAAAAGCCTTTGTAGAACATTTTCAATTTGTAACACATGGCCAGTTCAGCTCTACTGTATTAGTGGTTATCATAGTTGGAATTTTAGCTGATATAAATGGCAATTTCTTCCTTCATAGAGCATCCTAAAGCCAAATTTAGGTTATTTTCACATGTAAACTAAGTTAATAAACTCCTGTCCTTAAGCAAAACTTTTCCCTGACTATTATCTATATCACACATTTGAAACGGTCGTATTTAATTTATTATTTGTTGTTAGCATTATTTAGTGAATCACAGAGTATGCCAAGTATATCAAATTGCTTCACAGTAAACCTCTTGAAAACATATAGTGTATATGATATAATTTTGGTTATATGAAGAATAATAAGAGTTAATATGAAAGGTGAAATATGCTAAAAGCACTCCAACTTGAAGCCCTAGTTCTTCATTATATATATTATGTTTTAGATAACTCTCCTAGCTACCTTTATATTTCATTTCTGCTAAAAATAACATGGGACGTACTGTCTACATAGAAACTGAAAATGCATAGAATTAGGATCTCTGTGGTAGGACTGATCCACTTAATTTTCTTATTTATGTTGTCACATATGGAAGAATTAAGGAAATGATGAAATAGTGCCCCATTAACTTTTTGTTTCCCAACTTTCTATTATGGAAGGATCATGCTTCCACGTCAAGTTACAGAGAAGTGCCACATTTACAGACATTCAGTTAGACATTCCAAAGTTATAAAATTTCAGCTTAACTCAAAAACTTATGCTGTATCCCCAGTAACTAGAGCCATAGAAGTGGTTGCCTGTCTGCCAAGAATTAAGAAATACATTCTCATATCCAAGTTAGTGAAGTGAAAAACTTTAAATGTTTATGATGTCAAAAAATCACCATCATTCTTGGTCGAACTCTATCATTCCAGTTTGCAACTAATAGTCAAGCAAAAATAAATTGCTGTGAAATGGCTTGAAATTTGTGTCTGCATATTTGTTAACAGAGAGACAGTTTTGAAAGAATTTCTGTACTTCTCCTATAGCCTAAACTTGGAGTAAGTGTACTAATTCCTCTGTAGTCTCTCTTTCTCAATAATAGCATGCAAAACTGTGAGCATTTCTCATATTATAATTTTCAAAAACTTGTTAGTTTACCCAATTCTGGTCTGAAAAATCTTTCTCTAATTAGTGTTGTGGCCAAATTGAACACAGGCCGATTTTAATCCTTCATTTATTGATTTTATTTTAATGCTCTTACTCAGCATATGTTGGTTACATTAAATTATTTACAGTAAAAATTAAAATGAAAGTCATATGATTTATTTTTCCTTTAAAAGTGTTCAATTGGTCTATTAAAAGTTGAGTGCCAAATACCAGATGACTGATTTAAAAGAAATTCTGAACAAAAAGAAAATTAAAACCAACTCTTTCATTATTAAAATATTTGAGGTTAGATGCCATCCAATAAAAAAGCATGTTCATAGAAAAATACAATAATATGGATACATTTTAATAAAGGGAATAAAAATATATTATATTAGTCATGATTATTTTTAAACTTTCGTCTTTGTAGATAAATTTTTGCTAGACAATCATTAAGAAATTTTTATATTTTACAAAGAAAATGACAATAGGTCTTTAACTTTAAATTACAGGTCTTGGGGCTGGAGAGATGGCTCAGTGGTTAACAGCAATGACTGCTTTTCCAAAGGTCCTGAGTTCAAATCCCAGCAACCACATGGTTACTCACAACCATTGGTTACAAGATCTGACTCCCTTTTCTGGAGTGTCTGAAGACAGCTATAGTGTACTTACATATAATAAATAAATAAATCTTTAAAAAAATTAAATAAACTACAGGTATCACTGGAAATACACAATGTAATCAAGATGGATTATCATTACCAAGTTCTTTTCAATTATTTTTCTTCAAACTTTAGCTGACTCTATTTACCAGCATAGTTTCTATCCATTTTCTGGGGAGATCTCTTGAAGGGCTGGAGGCAACACAGTGACAGATTCAAAAGAAAGGTCCAGATAAACATTTATACAGCTCACGCAATATTCCCAAGTCTTGTTCATTGACTCGTGATATCACCAATCCTCAAACACAGTTATTCCACAACTCCAGACTTTTTGTCTGTATTTTTTCTTCCAAGAATCATTGCTCTCTTTCTAACAGTTAAGATCTATTTCTCAAAATGATCTTACATAATGTTCCTGCTGGAAATTCTTTTCTGATTTTTTCCTCCCTCCTGCTGAAATCACATTGCTCTAATAATCACCAACTAACAGTTCTCAAACGTCTTAATCTTTCTTCCTGGACACAAGATTACATCTGCCAACCTCCTTTTCTGTAAAGTATGACCATGTGACAGTAGACTAACCAATGGGCAATCAGCCAGACTCAGTACCTTCTGTGTAAACTACTCTTTCCTCCCCTTCTTTTGGATTTTATTGGCAATATATCAAAAGACACATGCTAGGGGTGGCATATGGGAATTTTGTGGATTATGCTGTAGAACTTGCTCCCAACTCTCTCCTTCTCTCTATACTCTGCTGAAAACTGATTTTTTATGTAGCAAGATTGTTCAAGTCATAGTAAAGCAGGATTATGATCTCTGGGTTCATTCTTCTGTTCGTTTACTTACTCAAAGTCATCAATTACACCTCAGTCACATTTCAGCACAGTAGACAGCTCTAAATTTGCCTCACGTTGAGTCCTATTTTGAAAACCTGCATTCTTAAGGGGAGGTCCCTACAACTACTGTAGAAACTTAGCAACCTGTGACTAAATTGTCCAGAGTTGATTCTCTAACTCAAGGTAAGTCGAATAGATTATGTCCCCTAAAAGACTACTAAGAATTAGCCCATTAATATAACTGGATATATATTATATTATATATTATATATATATTATAATTATATAATTATTATATAATTAGCCCATTAATATAACTGGATTTTTACAGGCATACATGGGAGCAGCTGGCAGCTATGTAAGGCTACATTGACTGGAAAAGTTCAACGAGCTATGGATCAAGGATGAAAAAATAAAATAGGTGAACTCAAATATACCTGAAATACTCAAGGATTTCCATGGCTTGTTGTGGTTCTTACTTGAAACCAAACTGAATTCTGCCATTGTCTTCCAGCAACATTGTGTTGCTTGTTTTGTATAAGCTTCAAGAGGATGAGTCTTGTAGCTCAAACTATTATAAATTTAATTAATACCATAATATATTATGTTTGCTCTCCATACTCTTAGAAATACAGTATTTAAAAGGAGATAACATTTATCATTATATGTGAAACCAGAAGCTAGTGGTCAAATCATTTCGCCAGGGTAGGGGGATGTGGGACTTCCCAATGTTATCGAATGCTGACCTTTGGCTTGCAAGATTTAGTTGTGGTTTTCTTTAGAGTTATAGAGTTAATGAGAATGTTTCTTTAACATGAAAACATCACTCCTTCTCCTATTCCTTTTATTATTTTTTCATTTGAGAAAGTTCAAATTTTTAATTAAATTATCAGAAAATTAAGTCATATCTACCAGTGTCAGGAAAAAGGAGGGGATTGGAGCCTTCAAAGTGGGATGGTAGCATTGATGGAAGGATAAAGCAGAAAGTTATAAAAGCATGGACAAAGGATACAGAACTTAGGGGGTAATTATACACAGGAACAATGATGGTAATGGAGGACAGATTTTGAGCAGGAGTCATTCACTAGGTGTTGCTTTAAGAAAAATATTAGAGAGCCCTATTTCTACAATTCAGAAAGACTTGACTGTCAGCATGCATCACTATAACCTGGAAAGCTTTTGAAAGATAAAGATGTTCCTGCTTCATCCCCAGAAGCTCTGACTAATCAGGAGTAGATTCTGTGCATCAACAGTTTAGAAAGACAAATCCATCCCCATGGCGACATCAATATCTTGATGGTACGGAGAGCAAGCTTTGTTAGAACATGTAGCCTGCCAAGAAACTGTGTGCTTACTTTCTAAAAGATATTTCCACTTAACACAGACTACAGAAAATTTTAGAGCCATGTCAATTAATAACATTAAGTAGAAGACAAAAAGCTTGGGGGATTGTAAAGAAAGTGAGGCAAAATACCTTCTAAGTACCCAGATGTGGTTGTCTGTGAGCCCTGCTCCTAGGGTTTATCTTCTTTATTAGGACAACTGAGGGTTCTGACGATGAAAAGAAAATAGGAGGCAGCCATAATGACTGTGTGACTGTTCAGCTTCTTCTGTTCACTCTAACTCCAGGATCTCTCACACAAAGCATGTTCAATGACTTCTTATTCTCTTCACCAATACAGTCAACACATCCTGAGGACTCTGACCTCGGCTTTTCTATCTACTGTCTTCTGAGATGGAATAAAAGTGATACCATGATCCATATAAGTACCCAAACATAATTAGTGGTTCCTCAGTAACCAACTAACTCCAAAGATAATGAATGGGCAAATCAGTTGCTACTTAAGATCTAACTGCAAATCTGTCTTTTGACTTCTTTTCAAAGAAAGAGAGCAAAAGAGTTTGTGCACCATTTATTAACCTAAAAGTGAACAGCTAAAACCTACCTCAGTTTCCCTTCACACACTTGGTAGATAAGGCATGTATGACTATAACAGAGACCATCAACTGGAAAGAAGTAGAAAATGGATGTTTGGTTTTACTGGTGATTTGCAAACAGATAGCTCAAGTCAAATTACATAGAATAAAAACAAAAACTCTACCTAAGTGTGTGTGTGTGTGTGTGTGTGTGTGTGTGTAGAGGAAGAAGAGGGGAAAGGAAGGAACAAGGAAAGGGAGATACTAAAGTTCTGTTCAAAGTGTTAGAAAAACCACATCATGCCACCTAGTGGCTTAAAAAAAAAGCTGATTTCTTTAAATTAAAATTAATTTTGTCTTTCATTAGAAAAATCAGACAAAACCACTGACATTATTGGAATCTTGACTTGAAAAATTACAGAGTGTGTTTTAAATTCTCATCCAGAAGTTCTACTAAGAAAAATGGAGAAGGCTAAATTTATTAATTCCCTTTTCTACCAGGTGACTTAACTGCCCCAAACCCATTTTCCTCCAGGAAAAAAAAAAAGCTATCCCTCGAATCCTCGAATTCCACCTTACACAGTTAGCAGTCTAGGTCATAATAATTACTGGTTCCCAAACTTTGTTTCCTACTACTCCCATAGTAAAGGTACTTATCCATCATAGCCCCTTGTCACAATGTCAGTCCACCATGCTGCTAACCAGAGACCTGGTTGTAGAGCATGCTTTTCATGGTCTCCATCTTCCTCACTCCCAAATTAGATTCTGCACTGCAGGGCTTCATTAGGGGGATCTTTGTTTTGCTTTGTTTTGATGTTTGTTTGTTTGTTGTTTTGTTTTGTTTTATTTTGCATTACTGGATACTGGCTCACCACACACTTTTGGTCTCTTAAGAACCTCATTTGTGCACCTTTGTAATATTTTTCCAACTTGCCTGACACACATTCTCCTTTGCTCTTTGAAATTGTGTAGACCACTCCTCAAAAAGCAAAGGAAGAAGAACAGGTGTTGTGTGGCAATATTTCATAGATTCATAGTGTGATGCCAAGCCCCTTTCCCACTAGTCATGTCTACCCAAGAGTGATCTTGTTGATCGGATTTACAAAAGATATTTAAAACCACAAGTCACTCAGGGCTATGCACAATCAACAGTCTCCAAGTAAGTATTCTATCACTCCCACCAAAAATAAAATTATTGAGATTTCTTTAATTCTAAAATAAAAAAGAGGAGAATATAACATTTTCATCCCAAGAATGATGGGAAAGGAACAATATTTTTATATAAGAAATGTATTTTAAAATGCCAAGACCATCTGTGAAAAGTTCTTTTTAGTCAGCTCTACGGCTTTACCTCACAGACTTGACCTTCACCCCACAGCTTAGCAGTTGCTGGAATGGCATATGACTTTCTAAAGGATGTTTGTAGTTAATACAAGGACGTATTTACTGAGAAGCCAGTCTTCAGTCTTATGTGTTCTCACTATTGACAACAAAGCACTTCATAGATGAGATTATGCATAAAGCTTCAGGATCTTCTCTAAGCTAGACTGTTGATAATAAATCAAAAAGGCTGGAGAACGAGATAGTACACATTTTAGCTCTCTGTAAGAACATGCAGCCACTGGGGTTTAGTCATACAGAATATTGCTGACATTCCTCTGATACCAACTTGTGAGTGTAAGATAAACATGCTTATCACTAAAGTTAAATCTTCGTTCAACTCCTTTCTTTGTCTTCTCCTGGTAAGCTTGAAATCACTCACCTCTGCCTTCAGCACGCATACAAGTATATCTTGTATTTTGAAAAGACTTCTTTTTTGTTTCTCCTAGCATCCCATAATGGTTTTATTAAAGCATTCAACTCCATATGTGTATATTTATCTTTGCATTTCAATAAACTGAATTACAGGAGGCAGAGAGCTCATGTTAAACCCAGGGCTTACTATAGCAGGCATGTAATAGTGTTTACAAACTTTTATTAAATCAAATAGTGTGTTAATTTAAACAGAAATTACTATCAATGTTAGGACCAGATGATGTCTTCTTCCAGTGTTTACATGTGGATTCTTAGTAGCAAATGTTCTAGTGGCTCCACTTGGAACTGCACAGAAAGACTGGTTCTCCTTTCAAAGTGCAGACAGCAAAGTACTCTGTTGTCTGATGATGACACTCTAATAGCAGCTGGGGAGTGACTAGGAAAGCTGCCTTCTATGAGCTCTGAGGCCAGAATTAGAAAAAGTTCCATCCTTCTTTTCCTATGTGTTATAGACCAGGATAAATATTTTAAGTTTTCTTCAAATGTTTTATTCATTCTCTCTTCACTTATCTTAAGATGATCTTTTAGTATAAAACGCTAAAGTTGAACTATTGAAAATAGTAAAATTAAAGCCAAAAGGAAATAAGAAAGAAATTATTTTATTGTTGTTGGTGCTCTTACTCTGCTAAAGATTCACATGGGGGAAATTTTCAAAGAATGATTGAGCTTTCTCCTAGAAGACACACATCTGTTTCTATAGATGGAGCCAAGAATGGAGGCCAGAGATTTGATCTTAGCATGCTTCGGAATAGAAGAGAGGACTCTGGAACAATGGGTGGATGTGGACATGGGTAGAAAACTAGAAGTGGAGTTAGGGAGACGGCTCATGAGGCAAAGGTATTTCAGTGCAAGGGTAGACCTTTGTATAAATCCCTCAGAACCTACATAAAAACTATAATTCCTTTGCCACTGTAAGAAGAAGGGAGAGGGGAGATAGAGGTCAGTCAATATCTAGGAGCCTGTGGGTTAGCTAGCCTGGTGTATGCAGAAAAAAAAAAGCAGCAAGGATACCTTATCTTAAATAAGATGGAAAGTGAGCTGATGCCCAACTTTGCCCTTTGACCTCTATATGTGCATATGTTTGCATAGATGCATGTGTACACAGGTTCAAAGAAATAGAAACAGATAACAGAAAATAGGAAGGGAAAAGAAGGGAGAGGACGAGAAGGAGAGAGGAGGAAAGGGCAGGGCAGAAGGAAAGGGAAGGGAAGGGAAGGGAAGGGAAGGGAAGGGAAGGGAAGGGAAGGGAGAGGGGAGGGAAGGAAAGGGCAGGGAGGGGGGAGGGGGGAAGGGAAGGGAAAGGACAGGGAAGGGGAGGGAAGGGAGGGAAGGGGAGGAGAGGAGAAGAAAGGGGAGGAAAAGAGTGGGGAGAGAAGGACTTGGAGTGATGCTTCCACAATTTTTATTTGAAGCTAACTCTCTGAGTAAAGGGTCTCTGTGATTTAATTGGTCCATTAGACTTGAATAAGATAGAATAACCTGGGAAGTACTAACTGAGACATAGACAAGTCTGACACTAAAAGGGACAGGAAAAGCCACTTCACTCTTCTCTACTCCTTGTTTGCTCTCATGGATATAGTGAGTTTTGACTCTTTAGTCAAAAACATCCATTGACTTGAGTAGATAGTGCACACTGCAAAGACCACAGCACACTTTGCTGTTTGGCCCAATCATTATCTTCCTACTGTCATCCAAAAATGTTCTTTTCAGTTTGTGGTTTAGTCTCTGGGAGCTCTGGGGTACTGGTTTGTTCATATTGTTGTTCCTCCTACGGGGCTGCAGCTCCTTCAGCTCCTTGGGTCCTTTCTCTAGCTTAAAAGCACCAACCAAAAAGTACACATGGAGGGACCCATGGCTCCAGCTGCATATGTAGCACAGGATGGCCTTGTTGGACATCAAAGGGAGGAGAGGCCCTTGGTTCTGAGAAGGCTAGATGCTCCAGTATAGGGGAATGCCAGGACAGGGAAGCAGGAGTGGGTGGGTTGGTGAGCAGGGGGAAGGAAAGATGGGATAGGCTGTTTTAGGAGGGGAAATCAAGAAAGGGGATAACATTTGAAATATAAATAAAGAAAATAATAAAAAAATGTTCTTTTATATTATTTATATGTGAAAACATTTACATGTGAAAATTTCTCAAGTATATTGTGCGTGATAACACTAGAAGAAATGTAGTATGAAATGTAATGAAATATGAAGTCACTCTCAAAAAGGATTAAGAATTATATTTTTGTGTGTCTGATTATTTTAAGTAATAGTGGCAGTAACTACTATTTGCTTAGACTCATGTTCAAACCACCATATTGGATTTTTTCTTACATATCATCAAATCTCATTCCCACAAACATTCTGCAGTACTGAACAGTACTAGTCCAGTTCTTCAGATTGAAAAACAAACAGTTTAGAAAAATTTGCTAGTCTGAGGTTACAGTGCCAGTATTTATGTGGTAGAGCCAGTCCTCAAAACCATACCTTTCTTACCAGACTCTCAAATTCCTAATTCCAGCTCATACTTCAGAAAATGCCCTGTTGGTAAGGATAACACAGTTCTGTAATTTGGGCTTTTGGAGAAGGAGGTAGATCAGGAGTTCAAGGCAATATACTAACTGTGAGGCCACTCTGGGCCTCATGACAAAAAGGCTCAAAAAGGGGGGAGGGGCGGGCCTGGAGAGATGGCTCGGTGGTTTAAGAACACTGACTGCTCTTCCAGAGGTCCTGAGTTCAATTCCCAGCAACCAAACAGTGGCTCACAACCATCTGTAATGGGATTTGATGCCCCCTTCTGGGGTGTCTGACATAGCAACAGCATACTCATAAAGCTAATACGTAAATAAAACTTAAACAAAAAAACCCACAAAGCTCACATCCCTTCTATTTATTCTCCATGTTTCTGAAATAATGACTTTAAAACCTGTGTTGTGCCTATGAGCTCAAGCAAAGGAGCAAGCTCTGCAAAGGTCTGGATGTTGGTATGGCTCCTCGCCCCCAGTGCCAAATGCATACACTGAAATTTTCTAGTCTGCTGTAATGGTGTCTGGAGGTTGTGTCTTTGAGACACAATTAATTAAACCACCAGGATAAAGTTCATGAATGAATCCAATGCCTTCACTAAAGGGGGAGACATAGTGTGCTTTCATTCCCCTCTGCATGGAGTAAGAATGACGTTAAATTGGTGGTCTGTGTCCAAAGAGGGTCTATACCAGAAAGCAATGATGCTGCATGCTGGTCAGACTCTGTCTCTAGAGCCATGAGAACGAATTTCTGTTCCTTATGGGGCACTTGATCACTGCAGCTCAAATTAAGACTATCTCTTCTGTGTATTTTATGACTCTGCCAGCTCTCTCCATCCTCATTTTAGCTATGCCTCTCAAGCTGTTCAAACATCAACTGTTGAGGGTTGGAGAGGTTCCACACAGATTCTCACCTCCAGACCTACTGCTTGTTGTGCTAGGGACAGGTGAATCCACACCTTGAGAACTTCACTTCACCTGCAAAGTTAGTTACTCCTCTTTTTCATAAAGAAAAATAATTTACCAAAACACATTTTCACAGCATTTAGCTCAACAAGTAAATATGGTATCCATATGTGGGTTGGACTGTACCAAACTTTAGCTAGGCAGGCCTCAAACTGCATAGGTAGCCCAGGATGGTCTTAAACTCCTGATCCTCCCACCTCTGACACCCTAGAGCTGATATTAGATTACAGGTGTGTACCACAATCCCTGACTAGTTAGTAGTGTTTCTTTAGATACCTTCACTGTATGATGGTCCTTTGAAGAAAGGCCTTCTTTCTCTGACTCATTGTTTCCTAAGAACCTGCAGGGTTACATGAGCCAAACCTTCTATATTTGACATGGTTGAATAAATTCAACAAAATTTATTGAGAGAGGAAAAATTAATATTCTAAATATAAAGAAAACAGATGCATTGTTAGTTTCATTTTACCGTCAGGTAAGTATCCAGGGATCAAAAGCAGTTGCTCATTAATTTTATCATCCATGGTAGAAAGAGGTCAAAAAGTCACTGGAGCCTGATAAAACCATAAAGATAACATTACAGAGATGTGCCAAGAAGTATTGGAAATCACTAAAAAGAATAGAGTTTTATTGAGAGGCAAAGTCTTGAAGATAATCGGAAACAGCACGATGGATCAGCATTTGCAGTAACAAATGAATCAGTCAGAGGTGATGTGTGTCAAAAAAAGTCCCTTTTGTTTGTATATAATGCTATCTTTTAACAGACTATCTCATTAATTTGAATTTGTTCGTTCAAGCAAGTGTGCTCACATAAACTTCATTAAGAAAAATAATTTACCAAAACACATTTTCACAGCATTTAGTCCAACAAGTAAATATGGTATCCATATGTGGGTTGGACTGTACCAAACTTTAGCCATTTTCACCCTTAAGGAAGTAGAAATCTGTTCTGCTTCAGCTACTTCATTTAAGGGAAAAGCTGGGTGTTTTATCTCTGTCTCTCTCTCTCTCTCTCTCTCTCTCTCTCTCTCTCTCTGTGTGTGTGTGTGTGTGTGTGTGTGTGTGTGTGTGTGTGTGTTGGTTACCTCGAGAACAACTACTGCTACTATGTTTTAAATAGAAAAGAACCTGAAAGCCTTTAGATTATTTATGACTTTCCTAAAATGATATAAAACACATTGCAAAGACAGTAAGATCTGCCCTTCAAACCTGCTGCTGTTTGTAGGATCACAATTCATTAAGGAAAATGTGTTTATTGTGGTTGCAGTATGTTGTCCTCAGAAGTTGCATTCACATGTTTTAGGGTCTGGGTTTTTGTTTGTTTATTTCCCATGTTGGAAACTGTTATGCTTCACCTCTATTAGAACAACGGATGTTCAGTAAATAGAACTAAAAATATGAACAAGACACTTAGGATTACTGTTACCAAATTAAAATAAAGCTTTCTACTTCTTAAGTTGATCATACAAGGGAAAGTTTGAGAGGATGGTTTGAGGTCTGTGGACAGACAGACATGGGTCTATATCATAGTTTCATAACATACCTGACATAGTTTGTGACCTGGAATGTGATCATGAACTTACCACCATGAGTTACAACACTTTGAGTTCACGCCTCACAGAAAGAACTGCACCTACACCAGAACTCACCACTGAAGACACGACTTAATTGGGAGATCTGCAACTGAGACTCATATGGTTCTAATGGGAGCAGACAAAATGAAAGAACAACACACCCAATTCTCACCCTATCCAGCAGCTCCAAGCTAATCTTCAGGGAGAGCAGCATTCTGTATACAATCAGAATTCAGGAAACCTTCTCATTGCCTATATCTGCTGCTAAAAAGATGGCTTCAGCTGAGTGCCCCTGTTTCTCACCTTAAACATCCAGCCTTTGTACAAAAATAGGAGGTAGTTTGATACCCAGGGCCATTGACCTGTCTGTCCCCTTTAAGTCTCAGCTGAGGTTCACAAAAAGGAATTGAGAAACTTCACTCTATGGCAAATCAACCTCAAGATGTAGATTCCCTCATTTATGGAAAAACAGTTTCAGAGAGAATTGTCTCATATCCTGAAGAGTCACTTCAACAGAAAGTAAAAGAACCACAGCGGTGCGTTATAAACTCACCTCTGCTTTCCTCCCCTCCTGCTACCATGATGGAGGGTATAATGGAACTGTGCAAAAGACAGCAAGGTGAGTGGGGACCTCCAGGTTCAGGGATAACGGAGCATAACATCGCTTGGGACACAGCCAACTGGTGTGCTCCCTGCACCCAAGAGCTGGGCAGTTCTGTGGTCATCTACACGCCAGATCTGCTGTTGGACATCTGCCCTGCAGAGGGACCCATGCTGGGAGAGAGTGCAGCAGCCTCCCCTTAGCCACCTCTGCTCCGGGGATTGACTACACTGAGTTTCCAGGTACGCAGGGATTTCCCAAGTATAACATCACTTGGGGCAAGGCACATCAGGGCTCCAAAGTCAATCAGGAGCAGGGCAGCGCCTCAGCAATCGGTGCCAGGGGAAACCCAGTCATCCAGGGGGGCAGAAATAGCCCTGCAGGCTCACAGGAGGTTCAAGCAACAGCCAGTTGGTCATTTTCATAGATGCCAAGAAAGCATTTGACAAAATTCAGCATCCTTTCATACTAAAGGTCTTGGAAAGATCAGGAATTCGAGGCCCATATCTAAACATAGTAAAAGCAATTTACAGCAAAACAGTAGCCAGCATCAATCTAAATGGAGAGAAACTTGAAGCAATCCCACTAAAATCAGGGACTAGACAAGGCTGCCCTCTCTCTCCATATCTTTTCAATATAGTACTTGAAGTTCTAGCTAGAGCAATTAGACAACAAAAAGAGGTCAAAGGGATACAAACTGGAAAGGAAGAATTCAAACTATCACTATTTGCAGATGATATGATAGTATACTTATGCGACCCAAAGAACTCCTCCAGAGAACTCCTACAGCTGATAAACAACTTCAGCAAAGTGGCCGGATATAAAATTAACTCAAGCAAATCAGTAGCCTTCCTATATTCAAAGGATAAGCAGTCTGAGAAAGAAATAAGAGAAATGATACCCTTCACGATAGCCATAAACAATATAAAGTATCTTAGTGTGACTCTAACCAAACAAGTGAAAGATCTGTATGACAAGAACTTAAAGTCTCTGAAGAAAGAAATTGAAGAAGACCACAGAAGATGGAAAAATCTTCCATGCTCATGGATTGGCAGGATTAATATAGTAAAAATGACCATCTTGCCAAAAGCAATATACAGAGTCAATGCAATCCCCATCAAAATCCCAACTCAATTCTTCATAGAGTTAGAAAGAGCAATTCAAAAATTCATCTGGAATAACAGGAAACCCAGGATAGCTAAAACAAATCTCAAGAGTAAACGAACTTCTGGGGGAATCAGTATCCCAGACCTCAAGCCGTACTACAGAGCAATAGTGTTCAAAACTGCATGGTATTGTTACAGTGACAGGCGTCTTGGAAATTGAAGTGCATCATTTATTAATCTACTACCTGAAGAAATTAGGTGATTCTAGAAATGAGATTATGGTAGTTTAAAGGGCTATCTAAAATTAAGACCCAGAGTTGTGTTACCTTTGTCATTGCTAGGGCTGGAGAGAGAGCTCAGTAATTAGAAGTACATGCTAACCTTCCAGAGAGCCCAGTATAGAACATCCTGTTAACTCCACAGCTTTAGGGGATCCAACACCCTCTTCTGGCCTTCATGGGAATCCTCACTCATGTGCAGCTCAACCCCATCCCACACATAATACACACACAGGAGGAGAGGGGGGAGAGAGAGAGAGAGAGAGAGAGAGAGAGAGAGAGAGAGAGAGAGAGAGAGAGAAAGAGAGAGAAAGAGAGAGAGAGAAATGCTCATAGTTAAAAATAAAATGAGTCTTTTTTTAAAATTGTAATTTGGTCTCTTTGAAGCAAAGATGTGGTGGCAATGGACAAATTCTTTACCATAGTAGTTTCTTACTTCATAAGAAAGTAAGTTTTATTTATAGTATACTTGGATGTTACAAGTATAATCAATAGAATTTCCCTTTCTCGTCACTGACTTCGAATAATTGCTAAAGGCGGCTCTTTAGGAGCTATGCAGACTGAGTTTAGTGAGTTTGACCAATGACCATTAAACATTCATATAGAAGGGATTGAGTAGTAAAATAAATTATTCTACATTGGAACCAAAACTAAAAGCTTACACAACTCTGCTGGGTCTTAATGTCCCTAAATTTGGACTTAGTTTCCTTTAAATAAATATAGGGGTTTTTTGATGGGCACTTAGTGTGACCTATTTAACCAAGATGGCAAGGGAATGCTGGTTGGAAACTGATTCCGGGTGTTGAAGCTGGGTGTCCTCCCACAGCAGGCACTGAATATTGCCTGCAATTGGAAATGGAATGAAAATGGAGGAAATGTTGCAAAAAAAATGTTTTCAAAAACTTCCAAGGATAGAATACATGAACTATATTTTCACCTTAAATATTTCTACAGCGAAAAGATTTTAAAGTCAATCTTTTGTAAATTATGCTTTCCGCCCGCGCAGGGAGGGAGCCTGCCAGCTTCCCTTCCTCGACCTCTGTTCCCGCGGACTGCGCTGGAGAGACCTGTACCCAGGCTCTCCCCCCCGATATAACATCACTTGGGACACGGCCTGTTGAGGCTTCCGTCTGTGCCCGAGGGCGGGTTGGCGCTGTGGTCGTCTGGGTGCCAGATCGGCGGGCCATCGTGACCACAGGGTGAGCAGCGCCACGGAGACTGCCCTCCGCCATCTTTGCTCCAGTGACCAGGTAGTTGGGACCGCCAGGCTCAGAGACAGACAGGCATAATATCGCTTCGGGTTCAGGCAGCTTGTGTGTAACCTGCTCCCAGGTGCTGGGCTGATCTGCAGTGACCAGCGCGCCAGATCTGCTGTGGGACTTCTGCCTGGCAGAGGGACGCCCCCTCCCCCCCCCAGGAGAGATCACACACCCCTGCACAGGGCAGGAGCCTGCCAGCCTCCCTTTGGCGACCTCTGCTCCAGGAATCCACTAGGCTGAGCCTTTAGATGTGCAAGGCCTCCCCAATATAAGATCACTTGGGGCAAAGCACATTAGGGCTCCAAAGTCACTCAGGAGCAGGCAGGCCCCAGAAATCGGTGCCAGGGGAATCTTGGTAATCCAGGGGGGGCAGAAATAGCTTTGCAGGCTCACAGGAGGTCCAACCAACAGCCAGTGGCAGCAGGACCAACTAACACCAGAGGTATCCAGATGGCAAAAGGCAAACGTAGGAATGTTACTAACAGTAATCAAAGTAATGTGGGACCATCCGAACCCAACTCTCCAACAGCAGCAAGTCCTGGATACCCCACCACACCCGAAAGACAAGATCTGGATTTAAAATCACTTCTCATGATGCTATTAGAGGATCACAAGAAGGACACAAATAAATCTCATAAAGAGTTACAGGAGACCATGAATCAACGGTTAGAAGCCCTTACAAAGGAAACACAAAAATCGCTTAGAGAAATGCGGGAGAACATGGATCAAAAGATGGAGGCGCACAAGGAGACAACACAAAAATCGCTTAACGAGATGAATCAACGGGTAGATGCACTCACAAAGGAATCACGAAATTTGCATAAAGAAATGCAGAAGAATATGGGTCAACAGACGGATGCCCATAAGGAGGCAACACAAAAATTGCTTAAAGAAATGAATCAACGGTTAGATGCCCTTACAAAGGAAACACGAGAACTGCTTAAAGAAATGCAGGAGACGATGGATCAACAGATGGAATCCCATGAGGAGGAAACACAAAAATCGCTCAGAGAAATGCAGGAGAACGTGGGTCATCAGGAAGAAATCCTGAAAGAGGTAATGCAAAAATACCTTAAAGAAATACAGGAAAATACAAACAAACAAGTGAAGGATCTCAGCAAATCCATCCAGGAACTAAAAAAGGAAGTAGAAACAACTAAGAAATCACAAAGGGAGACAACTTTGGAGATAGAAAACCTTGGGAAGAAATCAGGAGTCATAGATGCAAACATCAACAATAGAATACAAGAGATGGAAGAAAGAATCTCAGGTGCTGAAGATTCCATAGAAAGCATCGACTCAACAGTCAAAGAAAATGCAAAATGCAAAAAACGCGTAACCCAAAACATCCAGGAAATCCAGGACACAATGAGAAGACCAAACCTAAGGATTATAGGTATAGATGAGAGTGAAGATTTGCAACTTAAAGGGCCAGTAAACATCTTCAACAAAATTATGGAGGAAAACTTCCCTAACTTAAAGAGAGAGATGCCGATGAACGTACAAGAAGCCTACAGAACTCCAAACAGACTGGACCAGAACAGAAATACCTCCCGTCACATAATAATCAAAACACCGAATGTTCTAAACAAAGAAAGAATACTAAATGCAGTAAGAGAAAAGGGCCAAGTAACATACAAAGGAAGACCTATCCGAATCACATCAGACTTCTCACCAGAGACTATGAAAGCCAGAAGATCCTGGGCAGATCTCATGCAGACACTAAGACAGCACAAATGCCAGCCTAGACTACTATACCCAGCAAAACTCTCAATCACCATAGATGGAGAGACCAAGATATTCCATGATAAAACCAAATTTTCACAATATCTTTCCACAAATCCAGCCCTGCAACGGATAATAGGTGGAAACCTCCAATACAGGGAGAGAAACAACACCCTGGAAAAAATGAGATAATAACCTTCTTGAATCAAACCCAAAAGTAGATAACCACTCAAACATAAAGATAGCGTCAAGAATGGCAGATGGCAATAATCACTATGCCTTAATCTCTCTTAATATCAATGGTCTCAATTCCCCAATTAAAAGACATAGACTAGCAGACTGGATACGTAAACAGGACCCAGCATTTTGCTGCATGCAGGAAACGCACCTCAGTGTCAAAGACAAACACTACCTCAGAGTAAAAGCCTGGAAAACAATTTTACAAGCAAATGGCCCCAAGAAACGAGGTGGAGTAGCCATCCTAATATCGGATAAAATTGATTTTCAACCTAAAGTCATCAAAAAAGACACAGAAGGACACTACATACTGATCAAGGGAAAAATCCACCATCAAGAACTCTCAATCCTGAATATCTATGCTCCAAATGCAAGGGCACCCTCATTCGTAAAAGAAACTTTACTAAAACTCAAAGCACACATCGCACCGCACACAATAATAGTGGGTGACTTCAACACCCCACTCTCTGAAATGGATCGTTCAGGAAAGCAGAAACTAAACAGGGACACAGTGAATCTAATTGAAGCCTTGGACCAAATGGAACTAACTGATATATATAGAACATTTCATCCTAGAGCTAAAGAATACACCTTCTTCTCAGCTCCTCATGGTACCTTCTCCAAAATTGACCATATAATTGGTCACAAATCAGACCTCAACAGATACAAGAAGATAGAAATAATCCCATGCCTCCTATCAGATCACTATGGAATAAGGGTGGTCTTCAATGGCAACAAAAACAAAAGAAAACCCACGTACACATGGAGGCTGAACAATGCTCTACTCAATGATAACTTGGTCAAGGTGGAAATAAAGAAAGAAATCAAAGACTTTTTGAAAGTTAATGAAAATGAAGACACAACATACCCTAACTTATGGGACACAATGAAAGCAGTGCTAAGAGGAAAATTCATAGCCCTGAGTGCCGCCAAAAAGAAACGGGAGACAGCATACACTAACAGCTTAATGGCACACCTGAAAGCCCTGGAACAAAAAGAAGCAAATACACCAAAGAGGAGTAGAAGGCAGGAAATCATCAAACTCAGGGCTGAAATCAATCAAGTAGAAACAAATAAAACCATACAAAGAATCAACAAAACGAGGAGTTGGTTCTTTGAGAAAATCAACAAGATAGATAAGCCCTTAGCCAGACTAACCAGAGGGCACAGAGATAGTATCCAAATTAATAAAATCAGAAACGAAAAGGGAGAGATAACAACAGAAACTGAGGAAATTCAAAAAATCATCAGATCCTACTACAAAAACCTGTATTCAACACAACTAGAAAATCTTGAGGAAATGGACAATTTCCTTGACAAATACCAAGTACCAAAATTAAATCAGGATCAAATAGACCATCTAAACCGTCCTATAACCCCTGAAGAAATAGAAGTTGTCATTGGAAGTCTTCCAACCAAAAAAAGCACAGGTCCAGATGGTTTTAGTGCAGAATTCTATCAGACCTTCAAAGAAGACCTAACACCAATACTCTTCAAACTGTTCCACAAAATAGAAACAGAAGGAACACTACCCAACTCGTTCTATGAAGCCACAATTACACTAATACCAAAAGCACACAAAGATCCGACAAAGAAAGAGAATCTCAGGCCAATCTCTCTTATGAATATCGATGCAAAAATACTCAATAAAATTCTTGCCAACCGAATCCAAGAACACATCAAAACGATCATTCACCACGATCAAGTAGGCTTCATCCCAGGGATGCAGGGATGGTTCAATATAAGGAAATCCATCAATGTAATCCACTACATAAACAATCTCAAAGAAAAAAACCACATGGTCATCTCATTAGATGCTGAGAAAGCATTTGACAAAATTCAGCATCCTTTCATGCTAAAGGTCTTGGAAAGATCAGGAATTCAAGGCCCATATCTAAACATAGTAAAAGCAATTTACAGCAAACCAGTAGCCAGCATCAATCTAAACGGAGAGAAACTTGAAGCAATCCCACTAAAATCAGGGACTAGACAAGGCTGCCCTCTCTCTCCATATCTTTTCAATATAGTACTTGAAGTTCTAGCTAGAGCAATTAGACAAGAAAAAGAGGTCAAAGGGATACAAATTGGAAAGGAAGAAGTCAAACTATCACTATTTGCAGACGATATGATAGTATACATAAGCGACCCAAAGAACTCCACCAGAGAACTCCTACAGCTGATAAACGACTTCAGCAAAGTGGCCGGATATAAAATCAACTCAAGCAAGTCAGAAGCCTTCCTATACTCAAAGGATAAGCAGGCTGAGAAAGAAGTAAGAGAAATAATACCCTTTACGATAGCCACAAACCATATTAAGTATCTTGGCGTGACGCTAACCAAACAAATGAAAGATCTGTATGACAAGAACTTCAAGTCTCTGAAGAAAGAAATTGAAGAAGACCTCAGAAGATGGAAAAATCTGCCATGCTCATGGATTGGCAGGATTAATATAGTAAAAATGAGCATCTTACCAAAAGTAATACACAGATTCAATGCAATCCCCATCAAAATCCCAACTCAATTCTTCATAGAGTTAGAAAGAGCAATTCAAAAATTCATCTGGAATAACAGAAAACCCAGAATAGCTAAAACTATTCTCAAGAGTAAAAGAACCTCTGGGGGAATCAGTATCCCGGACCTCAAGCTGTACTACAGAGCAATAGTGTTAAAAACTGCATGGTATTGGTACAGTAACAGACATGTAGATCAATGGAACAGAATTGAAGACCCAGAAATGAATCCACACTCCTATGGTCACTTGATCTTTGACAAAGGAGCTAAAACCATCCAGTGGAAAAAAGATAGCCTTTTCAACAAATGGTGCTGGCTCAGCTGGAGGTCAACATGCAGAAGAATGCAAATTGACCCATCCTTATCTCCTTGCACTAAGCTCAATTCTAAGTGGATCAAAGATCTCCACATAAAACCAGACACACTGAAACTAATAGAAGGGAAACTAGGGAAGAACCTTGAACATATGGGCACAGGGGAGAATTTCCTGAACAGAACTCCAATAGCTTATACTCTAAGATCAAGAATAGACAAATGGGACCTCATTAAATTACAAAGTTTTTGCAAGGCAAAAGACACCGTCCAAAAGACAAAGCGGCAACCAACTAACTGGGAAATGATCTTTACCAACCTTACATCCGACAGAGGGCTAATATCCAAGATATACAAAGAACTCAAGAAGTTAAACTCCAGAGAGGCAAGTAACCCTATTAAAAAATGGGGTACAGAGCTACACAAAGAGTTCTCACCTGAAGAATATCTAATGGCTGAGAAGCACCTAAAGAGATGTTCATCATCCTTAGTCATTAGGGAAATGCAAATCAAAACAACCCTGAGATTCCATCTCACACCAGTCAGGATGGCTAAGATCAAAAACACAGGAGACAGCAGTTGTTGGCGAGGATGTGGAGAAAGAGGAACACTCCTCCACTGCTGGTGGAATTGCAGGCTGGTACAACCACTCTGGAAAGCAGTCTGGCGGCTCCTCAGAAAACTGGGCATGACACTTCCAGAGGATCCGGCTATACCACTCCTGGGCATATACCCAGAGACTTTACCTGCATGCAATAAGGACACATGCTCCACTATATTCATAGCAGCCTTATTTATAATAGCCAGAAGCTGGAAAGAACCCAGATGTCCCTCAACGGAGGAATGGATTCAGAAGATGTGGTATATTTACACAATGGAATACTACTCTGCAATTAAAAACAATGAATTCACGAAATTCCTAGGCAAATGGTCAGAACTTGAAAATATCATCCTTAGTGCGGTAACCCAATCACAAAAGATCACACATGGTATGAAGTCACTGATAAGGGGATATTGACCCAGAATCTCAGAATACCCTAGACACAATCAGCATATCAATAGATTTCTAAAAAGATGGAAGGAGAGACCCCTGGTCCTGGAAAGACTGGATGTAGGGGAACGCCAGGACAGAGTAATGAGAGGGGGTTGAACAGAGAAAAGAGGGAGGGAAGGGGGCTTATGGGACTTTCGGGGAGGGAGGAAACGGGAAAGGGGAAGTGATTTGGAATGTAAATTAAAAAAAAATAAAATTAAATTAAATAAATAAAAAAAAAAGAAAAAAAAATTATGCTTTCCAAAGGAAATGAACTTTAAATGAAAACTATCGTATTTCCTATATCTCTTCTGCCTCCCACTTCTTTGCAACTGAGGTTGCTTCAAAATATTTTAAGATAATTCTAAAAGAAGGCTAATTATTAAAATATTAGGGGAATTAGTGGAAGCCCACCAATTAACTCACTCGCTATAATCAAATGTCTTGATTATTTTAAATTGTGAATTAGAATGCTGTTTTTATTTAGTGAATTTTTGAAAATACACTACTTAAAACCTGTTCCTTAAATAACACCATTTTATTATCTTAGGAATAGCTACTTACAAAAATTACAAGATTTTTTACTCTTAGGAAGGTTATACAATGTATCAAATAAAGGACCAATTAAGTTTTCAAACATCGATCGAACTAAAGCCCATAATCCAAAGCGTTTGTTTGGAATGGGGGAGCTTATGGCTCATGTATCCCTTGAAACGAAGCTCTGTTGCAATGAAACAGAAAGCGTACCAATAAGTGTATGCAAATTATGCTGATGCACTATCTTCCTTTTCAGAGAAAATTCTGATATGACTGTGTAATGTTTAGCATATTTACTTCTAGAACTTCTCTCCAGAAAAGCACCAACATAGTTATGGCATCAGGATGCTAAATACTGAAAATAGCCCAAAAAAAGCCATGGTTATTTTAGCTCTTAGCTCTTAAGACAACATAAGAATTTATGTTACATCATAAGAAGTAAATTAATTAAAATCTAAAACTCACTGATACAGAACCACTCTTGTGCATTTAATAATAGAATTTTTAAATGACTCATACAGTTTGCCCAGTTTTTGTAAAACTTCAAACGTTTAATAATAAATATCTCTTTATTACTCAAATTAGTAACCTTCAGATTACTTAAGAAAATTAATACTCTTAAGATTATACGTGATTCAAATAATTATTTTTCAAAAGAGTTTCCCTACATGTTCTAACTGTAAGGAAGAAACAGTTGTGTATAATGAGAGGAGCTTTATGTGAATAATAAAAGACGAATATAGGTCACATTTCTATTTATTGAAAGTCAAATCTTCTGAAACGAAATATTGAAAATAAATTATTTTGAACATCCTGTTTGGTTTTAAGCCTCAGACATTAAAACTTCGATTCTAGGCTTACGCTTGTGGAATTTTTTTTTTTTTGTTATTTATTTTAAGAAACAGCTCATATCTTTAAAGCCCTGGAATGGTGTAAATCATTACAGTGGTTTCACATTTTCATGGGATCAAGGAAACAACAGTAAGCCTATAAAACAGATACTACTAATTATGCAGAAGAGAAGTCATAAAGTCACTAGGAGACGCATGTTTTATATTCATGAACACATCATTAAAAGTTTAAGACATGCTATCAAATTCTACATTTTAATACTATACCCAACAGCATTAAACTCTCCCAACAAGAAAATCAGATTGCTTAATGATCCTTGCTTGTCACACTGGTTTTATACGTCTGCAGTTGAAGCACATATGGAGTTTGTATTGCTGAGTGCTTTTATAAACCACTGGCCAATTAAAAAAAATCATTTATCCTTTATATCTAGGTTCTTTTTCAGGAAGGTCTGAATCATCATCACCCAGAAGACAGCTGTAGATGAAGTATACTGAAGTCATAACCCTTGATTCCATATTGTGTATGTGAGATTTTATAAATAATAGTTTGTCATGTATTTAGCACAATTAAAATATAAACTTAGGGAAGCATCATAATAGCTTACATATAAATCAATTTGTAAGATTAATTTTAGTGGGAAAATTATAACTGAGAAATAAGATGAGCTTATATGCAGTATATTATAGATGAAGATACAAGAAGTAAGTGTATCTTGCAGAAATACAAGAATCATACATAGTGTTGATATTGCTGACAGCAATCCTAAAAGATGGCCAAACACCATCACAAGCATTTGCTAGTTCAGGCACACATCAAAATCTTAGCCTTTCTTTTCTTGCTACACAAGGACTACAACATGCTCTGATATCTTAATTTGTGTAGCCATTAGAAATGTTTCCATTTGTACAAAATTCTTTACATTCTGTGAACTAAGCACATCTCGTAGCGGGCTCCAGAATGTATAGTACTTGGGCATTTTAATGGGAATTTTACATATAGATAAGCTTTCAGATTAATCTCGAAGTGAAGGTGAAAGGTAGACACGGAAGCTTCAGAGAGGGGGACAGATGAGAAAATGTTGCAGATGGAAGAACAGGATTTACTGAGTTGTCATGAATAAGGAATAAACCATGGGAAAATAAAGTCTTTGAAAATACTTCATGTCTACTGGAGAGATTTATGCACCAGGCCAGAGACTGAACCGAAGGAACCAACGACTTCAAGAAATTTAGTGAGGGGTTATTATCGGAAGCTCATGAGGACAGCTGGCTGTGGCGATGGATGACCACGGAAAGGCAGGAAGCCTGGCGCGGCTCTCTCACATCCTGGCTTGGCAGTTTTATTTTGCTGTAATTTCAACTTCATACAATAATGCTTGTTTGTTTGTTTTTACATTTTTATGCATTGCTTCAGACTTCAAATAATGAGAATGAATGGATAAAATAATAAAAAAGAAATTCAAGCTTTGATTCTTTCTTTTTTAATCATGAAGTTAGGAAGGCTTTAAAGTTCAGAAGCTGGTATCACACTATCAAAACCCACACTATCGTGCTACATAGCACATAAGCATAAATTAACAAGCATTGTTAACAAGCATTGTTAAATACAATAGCAGGTCTCCCAAAGTATACTTTCACTACATTAAAACATGGGAAGAAGGAAAGGTAGTTAGAATGCTGGGTGCGTAGATAGCTCAAGATAATCATTGCACTGAATTGTCAGCTCATAAAGCTATATTCAGTCCATACACACATATATTCGCCATGCTTTATTCAAAGGATTTGACATGTACTTTCTTAATCTTTTTAGCCATTTACAAGGAATGCATCTTTCTGCCCTAGTTTTCTACTTCTGAGACTGAATTAATACCCATTCCTTGTGCCAGAACTTACAAATGTAGGAACAGTGGTTACAAAGCAAGTAGTTATTATGAAAGGTTTCCAGGGGGTGGGAGGATGGGTGGGTAACGGAGGGCAAGGGTGGGACATTTGTGCAATACACTCAGGGTTCAATCTCTCCCACTATGGGGGGGGGAGTAATGTAATCGGAATTCTATGTAATATTGACTGTTTCACAAATCAGGTAATATATGTCCAACTTACATATGTTTCCCATTGTCTGAAGATATCCGTGCAATAAATACATTAATTTTATTAGCACCGAAAATCTTATGTATTCAACGCTATCTGAACCTTTGCTTGTGATCAAATAGCAATCTACGTGTGGCAGTCAGGGACAATGACTTTAGGTAAATCCATTTAACCCTTCAACATGAGAAAATGCAGACTTAGTCCTCAAGGTTAACTGGTGCATAAAATACTATTATCGAACCTACTGGTGTGTGGACAAGCCTAGAACTCCTCCAACCCTTCAGGAATCCATTTTTATCAATGTTAGGCTGATTTTGATGTCAGCCTTACAAGGGAAAATACAACAACTTGGAAGAAAGAGCTGTCCCTCATTTGCATCCCTAATCAATAACATCTATAATTGCTCGGTTACCCAAGTTAGAACTCAATGCGTTCTCTCTGCCGAAGGCGGCTGCTCCACAAAATGAACACTGATTTGATTTTTCTGCGGAGTACGTGTTCGCTTGCTGTTCTCATGATGAATAAATAATGCTACGATGCGGATCTTACCCTTCCCTGAAAAGGGCTGCATCTGTTTATTCTCAGGCATTCACCATCCTAAAGGGATCAGACACCAGAGGCCTGTGAATGAGAAGGCCTTTTCAGACTTCCAAAGCCTCAGTTCCCAAATCCACCTTAACCAGCTTGGAGCAAAGAGCTTTTGGCACTAAGTCATCCTTCAGGGAGAGACTGATAATGATCACTAAAGACATCGTAGGGGGCTGCTTCACTCACTTCAAAGGCCTTCTCTCCTAATCAACATTAAATCGTCATTTTGCCAGGCATATCAGGACAGCTGTCCACAATCTATTTATTTGAAAACAGATTACAGCCAGGTTTCTCTGCCAAAGTATAAACCTCATAAGGCTGCGTGCACTTTAGTGTGTTTTAAGTCGGAACTTATATTTCTAATTTAATGGTCCACTTTATCACGACTCTCTCACCCGATGGATTTCATCTTCCCATAAAAGCTCATAATTTTATCCGTTATCCAGAGAAGTTCGGCAACAAGACAACGTGGGCAAAAAAATGAAACCTTTTTTTACATAAGTCAAAAAATTCAGCCTAAAAATCATGAAGATTCAATGCCCTAGATTTTGTGTGATGTAGGCAGACCATGAATCAGTGTCTTCTTCTTGTTGACAATGTCACTCATTTATATAGTGAACTCTAGCCATTTTCGCACCCTGCCATCTTCCTCCACGCCCCCTCCCTCCCCTGCTGGAGAAACCAAACAAGTCCTCTCCTACTTTCACATCTCATTTTGTGTATGTGACCCACTGAGTTTAATTAAAGTTTCATGCTTTAGCATTGGGGGGGGGCTATTTACTTGAATAAAAGTAACTTATCAGTGGCTACAATATGTAAGAATTTGAACCCCCCTCCCAATAACCATTAACTGTAAACGGACATTCAGGGAGGGAGGGGCTTCATGAACTCTGCCACCATGCATGATGAACTGATGTTCAGTTCTAGGCCTTCTTTCTCTTCCTTCTTTAAATTTAATACCTTGTGCCACATCTTTCCCCCTTTTCTGATCCCATGAAATTGATGCCTCTTGTCTTTCCAATCCCTTGGTGGTCCCAGTAAGAACCGGAAAGTTCAAAGGATTTTGGTCAACCAATTAAAGAAAAAAAAATGATAAAGGGTACTGGTATGAAGCTGTAAATCTCGCTCCTCAGTCGATTGCTTTAATAGCAAAGAACATTATGCCATGATAATGTCCAAGGTTAATTAGTGCTCATCACTTCATAATTATATACACATAATAGGTACCCTTAATTAGATACAATGTACACTAGCAAATACAATTGACTAACACAATGTCCTTTCTTGATTAAATTTGGTTCAAAACAATATTATTAGCTGGATGGCATGGTGCCTACTTGTAATTCGAGCATTCAGAAGCTAAAGCAGAAGGACAATGGGACCAAGGACAGACTGAAGTAAACAGTGAGGCCCTGTATCAAAACAGTAATAAAAGCCATCACAATGTATGTGAATGTGTAAATGATCTTCATGTTGTATAATATTTTGTTAGCTCATGAAGTTTACATTTATTGATGACTTATTATGACTTATTACTGTTTTATGTAGATTGCTCAAGGCAATGCACAGAGTAATTTATGTCGCCTATGTCATGGCAATTAATGAATACTTCTTTTGATCTCACTATTACAGCATCTTTTGCTATGAAACATTTTATTTATTTGATCCATTTTTGGTATTTATCTTGAGTAAGAGTCTTACTCTAGTCGAGAATAGTCTAAAACTCACTGCAGTCTAAGGCTGGCCTCAAATTCAGGATGATTCTCCTGCCTCAACTCCTCAAGTGCTGAGATTCAAGCATGAGCCACCACAACAAGCTTACTAACATTAAAAACAATAATAAAGTAAAATATAGCATGCTTACATTTATTGTCAAGAAAAGAGAAGGAAAAACTATGTGGAGTGACCTGTTTTGCCTAACATAGCACAAGTTACCATTTTATAGCCCTAAAGAATCTTAGGTTGAAAAGCTTCTTTGTGGTAGGTTAAATTTTTTTCTACTCAAATGTATGAATGTGTTATCAGAGTCATCCCATATTTATTGGAAGGATCCACTTAAACCCTCTCCTTTTCCATTATCCATAGGAGTTCATAAATAAAAAGATGAAGATGAAGAAATGAAAATTCACAGAAGAAACTCAAGTCTGAGGACTACCTCCTTTCTTTCCCTACATTAGAGTCTGATTGCCAGGTCAAGGAGGTACTACTGATTCTCTTTCCAAGACCAAAGAGAATCTAGACCCAGTTTCTCATCCAACCACACCACATGGAAAGATGCAGGCATGGAAATTACAAATCATGTCCTGCTACCATCATACCCTCCAAAACAGAAGAAACCCCTGTCTCTGTCCATACCTCAAGTGCTGACACCATTCTTAAGTAGTTGTTTTAGGGAAAATCCAAAAGAATACATTCTGACTGGACATGGCGGCACATGCCTGTAATCCCAACACTTCTGTTGTTTTCAGTATCCTTTTTTTCCCCCAAAGTCCTCAAAATTCTTGATAAAATTCCTAATCCTTCCTACTTGATTTCAGGGTCCCCAAACAGCAATAAAATGGCTATAAATCAAATAATAGGGAAAAAGTGTAAACTAAGAATTGAAGCCTGTGCTAGCATCACAAGGACTGCCTGAGTTCCAGCCCTGGTCTGGTCCTGATGATTCATAGGTATAGCACTGAGCTCCTGTTGGTATTGCAATAAGTACCTGAATATATTGTGAAAATGAAGCGAGAGACATGGAGGAATTGTTGAACATGTTCCTGGGTGAATAATCAGTCTTCTGTTATCTTGAGACATTACCCTCACCACCGCAACACAAGCAGCATTCTGGTCTGCGAGGTCATGGCACAAGTGCCAGAGCATCAGTGTTACTACGAAGTGCGTGGCAACATTATTGTGCCAACCCTGCCAGTCACAGCATACCATAAAAGGACTGTTCTCGCTGCTTCTCTGAACAAAACCGATTCCAAAATAACAGATGACCATTTACAGCCACAATTGGGAAAGAGAAGGAATTTACTTTTGAGTTTGATTTATATGATGGTTAGGAGGCTGCCTTAAGAATTTCCTAAAGAGACACCCAGCTCCCAAGCAAAGCCATGAAATCCTTTGGTTGCTACATTCCACAAGCCATCGCCCATGTGTTTATTTGACCTCAAGGCCTAACCAATTTGTCCTCTCCAGAGGTTTTACGGCTAATACTTTTAAATTCACGAACCCATATTCCAAGTAGAATTTTTCTCTGATCAGAGTGAGATATTTGGATTTCATCACTGAGGAAATGCACCCAAGCATTTCATGACTTGATATTTTCAGGGCTGAGCAACTGTTTAAATGTGAACAAACAGTTATTTTTTTATCTTTTCTCCTGATTATTGAGCAAAACATTTATCTACTCTTTGTCCTTGCAACGGTCTTTTATTAGCAAGTCATACTTTCTGGTTTTAGAAATAAAGTTCAATTATTTAATTTGTTTGTGAAACCAAAGTTAGGCAAGATTGAATTCAGGCTGTGTTTTGAAAGACTGGGACACTGGATTCCTGAGTACTGAGTGAGGAAAATGAGGAACAACAGACGTGCTCACAAAGGATTGAGTAAAACTCCTGGAGCTCAAAATCTTCATGTATACTACTAAGGCATGGAAATAACTGACAAACAAAAAGGAGTATTGATAAAGATTATGCAGAATTGCTTAAGTTATCAAGATTCTGAAATCAGTATACACTAACATAGAGAAGACACACAAGGACGGTTTCATTGGGATAAGCTTATTTTCGATGGCGGAACTTCCTCCAGGAAAATTGTTTCCACTTTCTGAGACAGAGCAAACTAAGAAGCTGGCAGATCAAGGATTGCCATTCCGACTGCCCAGCCCGCTCTTTATTCTCATGAGCGTGGCTGTATTGATCACTCCCTGCCATTCAGCTGTTCCTCCTTTGCTGAAAACCTTCCTTCTCAAGACAGGACTCCCTCCATTAGAGTTCATCTTCAGGGTCTGTCTCTTACAAGCTGCTGAGAAAGGCCTGAGAAAAATGATAGCCCCACTCATTGTAAATGGTGTTAGCAAACAAGGTAGCCAAGCTACCTAGCTGAGCTCAAGTCTGTATTTTCAGAAAGGTTGCAAGGATTAAGTAGGATTTCTTCATAACTAATAATTATGCATTAATAATAGTCAACTTGCTTGCTACCTCATTTTCATTCATTTTTTTTCAGTTGATGATACATATATAGGTACATAATAGATAGATAGGTAGATAGATAGATGATAGATAGATAGATAGATAGATAGATAGATAGATAGATAAAGATTCTATATATAAGATAATATATAATATGTAATGTATATAATATATATAATATACATTTGCAATAGAATGTTCTTAGTTTACTAAAATAAAGTACAAAAGTAAAGGCAGTTCACCTTCTCCAACATTTAAATACTACCCAAAGAAGGAATTTAAGTAGAAAAATAATTTCTGGAGATTTTAAATTTTATTTTAATTCATATGCATTTGAATGCTTTGCATACGTGTATGCATGTGTGACACATTCATGCCTGGTGTCTGTGGAGGACAGAAGGTAGCAGCAAATGCTAGAACTAGAGTTGGAGCAGTTGTGAACCTTCATGTAGATGCAGAAGAATCAAAACCAGGTCTTCAGCAAGAGCAACAGGTGTTCTAAACCACCAGTCATCTCTCCAGACCACGGCTGGAGACATTTGAAGATCTGTTTTAAAAAAAAAAGTATTTTTGTCCATATGTGAGGAAATGTAATTAAAACTAAATTAAATACTATATTAGCAAACAAAGTTATTTCATTCAAAATGAACAACTTGAGCATTACTAAGCATTCTCACCAAATCCTCATTTTCGTGAAACATCCATATAATTAAGACAAAATGGCATTCCAACTTGAAATATGTGGATAATTGGCTCAATTCCTCCAACTTATTTTGTAAATATAGTCACCATCAGAATGATAAAATTATGTATTTTATGAGATCCCTCCAAAGGCTGAGGCATCCGGGTCAGAAAATTGAAAACAAAGCCAAATGTTTACTCAAAATCAAACCCAGAACTTCTTTTGAAATCCATGAAAGACCAATCATTCCCAGTGTCTTTTTGCTCCTTGGAATGAGATGGAAGTCAAACTGGAAATACTGAAACACTTTAGGAGAGGCAGTAAAACCAAGCAAGCTTTCTTGCAAGACTTCCAGATGAAAGAGTTTTGAATAAGCATTTAATCATGTGAATCCTGCTTCAAGCCAAGCTGAACCTCAAAGGTTTACCTGAGCTCATTATTTAGAATACACAATGAGCTGGAAATGTATTGCACCCATTGGGAACACTGGGGGTGAGATGGTTTGGTATGGAAACTGAATGTTTACATTAAGCCCTGGGTTGGCCATCTGGCAACAGAATCCCTCACTTTTGCCCAGCTATTTGGAGATAGTTTTTGTTTTCAACTTCTGCACTCCCACAACCCAAGTCTTTTTAATACTAGCACAGGACTTGATGTCTAAATAAATATGCAAACAAATTTCCTAGCTGGTTCTAATTTTTTTGTCCTGGGAGATCATTTATTTAAAAATATCTTGAAAGAGAAAGTTGTTTACAGTGTGTTAAGCATTATTAATAAAATTGAATAGTATTAAGTATAAATTGATTACATAGCATAAGTTTGGTGAATCACAATTTAATTACTGCTGTGACTAAATTAGGACTGGAGAAAAGGCTTGGAAAATAAGAGCACTTGCTGTTCTTGCAGAAGTCCCAAGTTCAGTATTTTTTTATGACTATCTGTAACTCTAGCTCCAGGGAGATTCTAACACTTTCTTCTGGCCTCTGAAGGCACCATGCCTGCACATTATACAAATATACATAAAATATAAATAAATATTAGAAAGAGGGGGAAAATAATAATAATTAAGAAGAAGAGGAGGAGAAGGAGGAGGAGGAAGAGAAGAATAAGAATAAGAATAAGAAGGAGGAGGAGGAGAAGGAGGAGGAGGAGGAGGAGGAGGAGGAGGAGGAGAAGAAGAAGAAGAAGAAGAAGAAGAAGAAGAAGAAGAAGAAGAAGAAGAAGAAGAAGAAGAAGAAGAAGAAGAAGAAGAAGAAGAAGAAGAATGGGAAGTGAATTGTGAATTGAGAATTGAGAATTTTAGGATTGATTATGTTTGGCTACCACAGTAGCACATTGACCTGTATAGCTTGTATTTTCCACTGTGCCAGAAGATGTAGGTAATAATCCAAGGGCTGGACAAATCAAGGTTCTTTTGTAAGTCTGTTTACCTTGAAGAATACCAGGATCAACTTTGCTGAAACCTTGGCTTAGGAACCGCTGCAGATTAGAGCTAAGCAAATTGGCATTGCCAAGAGGTGGCCCTTGTGGGATTTGGCCCAATGCCAGAGCTGGTTTTATTTCTTCTTCCTTTTGAAAAGTGACAGTGCCTCTTCCCCAGGACAGGATATCCAAGCATACTGTATACACACTCTGGAAAGTCATGCTTACAACTGTCACATGAAAGAATTTGCAAAGTTACATTTCCACACTGTTTTGGCTCCCTCCATATCCTGACAATAACCAGACTATATGTTTCACTTGTCCTGAAGCCATATATAAATAACAGAATGATATAAAGAATAAAACAAAGTGCTTTCCAAAAACCTGGCCTGTAAATCACACAGTACAGCAGAGCTTGCTTCCAAAATATCCAAACTCTTTCTGGGTGCCAATATGATCTGCAGCAAAATGTACCACAGGAGACTCACTAAATCACCTTTGATAAGGTCCAATTAATCTTCTACAAGAAAGGGCTCAGGGACTACCTCAGTGGTGGAACATGGATCTATACCCTGGGTTCAATACACAGAATGCCCTTTAAATATAAGCATAAAAAATTAACTTATTAAAAATAATTACACAAGAAGGAAAAAAATGATGTCCTGGGAATATTACCTGAGATAGTTTA
>BTHU01000019.1:14686964-14736964 GCA_036184795.1 Tokudaia tokunoshimensis
TTTTAGTGTATTCATACTTTTCATATTTCAACTTTTTCAGGATGTTGCTTTGGGGAAAACAACTGTCCAAGATTGATATCTCCCAACAGAAAAGCAGAAAGAAAGAAAGAAAGAAAGAAAGAAAGAAAGAAAGAAAGAAAGAAAGAAAGAAAGAAAGAAAGAAAGAAAGGAAAAGAAAAGAAGGAGGGATGGAGGGAGAAAGGAAGGAAAGAAGAAAGAAGGAAGGAAGGAAGATAGGAAAAGAAGAAAGAAAGATAGGAAAGGAAGGAAGGAGAAAGAAATATATAAAAGAATGAAGGAAGAAAGGAAGAAAGAATAAATTAAGGAAAAAAGTTTTGTTGATTAGTTCTACTGTACCTAAGTTTCACACTGTATGTTTGTCACATAAACTATTCTAGGCCAGTGAGATGAATCAGTAGACAATGACAGTTGCCAAACCCAACAACCTGACTTTTATCCCTGCAACCCACGTAGTAGATGCTAGAAGGAAAGAGCTGATGACCACTAGTTGTCTGCTGACCTCTACATGCATAACTCCCATACACAATAAATATGTGTAATGCGAAAATGGGACTGAATTCTGTTATTTAGCACATTAGTGCAGCATAGAGCTGCTCTCCAAATATTTATGTTTATACTCACCCATAGATAGATGTTCATCAATAGACAGATGCTCACCCATAGACAGCTGTTTACTCACCAATAGACAGAAACTCACCTGGAGGCAGAAGCTCACCCAGAGACAGATGTTCACCCACAGACAGATGCTCACCTAGGCAGATGCTCACCCAGAGACAGATGTTCACTCACCCACAAACAGATGCTCACCTGTAGAGAGATGCTCGCCCATACATAGATACTCTCAGCCCTAACCAGAGAAGCTTCTCTTTCCAGGGAATAGTGCTAAATGCAGAAACTCGTGGTTGCTCAGGGTGCTTAGAATAAGTGACAGAGGAATGCTCATTCCTAAACAAAACATTAAACCAGTTCCTCTGAGGCCCAAAGAACAACTTAGCAGAAGGGGCAGAGAGAATGTAACAGCCATAGAATAAGAAGGACTGCTAACTATCCCTTTCTAGGCAAGACACAGCCATTACAATCATAAACTCAGAGGAGCTTCAGGTGCCTGCATGGGGTGCACACATAAACAGCCCATCAACACTCAGGCATGGATAGAGAAGGGTCCACTGGCCTAGACTTCCCAGTGTCTAGCTGTCCAATGAGTCCCAGGAGCCTGCAGAGATGAAACTCAGATCCCATCTTGCACCAAAAGTACCTCATCAACTGAGCTGTGACCTTAGATCTTCTTTCACATGCTCTGTTGTTACTAAATCTGGACTTTCAACTTTGAAAACCAAAATGAGATTAAACTATGGGATATGCGCAAGTTAGTGCACAGTGCCTATAACTACATAGCCTCTGTAAAGCACTCATGTTCCTCCTAGTCCCTGACTGTAGTGGTTTGAAAGAAAAATGGCTCTCATAGGATTATAGGGCAGGGCATTATTAGGAGATGTGGCCTTACTGAGGTAGGTATGGCCTTGCTGGAGGAAGTGTGTCACTGTGGGAGGGCTTTGAGGTCTCAGATTCTCAAGCCAGGCTTAATGTGACAGTCTCTTCGTGCTGCCTGTGGATCCAGATATAGAGTTCTCAGCTCCCTCTCCAGCACCAGGCCTGCCACTCTCATGCTTCCTGCTATGACACTAATGGACTAAACCTCTGAAACTGTAAGCTGGCGCCAATTGAATATTGTCCTTTGTAAGAGTTTCTGTGGACATGGTGTGTCTTCACAGCAGTAGAAACCCTAACTAAGACACCGACCTATCTATCACTGTGTTCTCTCTGAGGACATCTTATTATAACTCTTACACATAGGTTCTTCTTAAGTTAAACCTTAATTTTTAGAAGTTCATTCAAGGACTGCTGGGTCTGGGTTTTTAGTCAGATAGGATGCATTTAACCCTCAAGAGACTGGAGGTCCCAGAGAGTTTAGAGGACTGGTTGGGTGGGGGGGGGTTGGGGACATCCTCGTGGAGACAGGGGGGTTGGCAGGAAGTATGGGTTGTGGAACAGTTGGAGGGTAGACCAGGAGGGGAATAAAATCTGGAGTTTAAAATTAATTAATTAATTAATTAAAAAATAATGACATTTAAAAATTCACTCTTTTTTTTCTGATACAAAGTCTCTTATATCTCAGGCTAGCCTGGAACTTCTTATGTAGTTAAAGATAACTTTGAATATCTTATCCTCCTTCCTTTAAACCCCAAATGATAGGCTTAGACATCCCATTTTTATGCCCCATTGGTTGTTATAAATGATATCTTTTGAGCAATGTAAGTGTGTGTGTGTGTGTGTGTGTACAGTTAAGACACTTGGCATGTCTCTGAAGGTCTATGCTCTAATGTAAAGTCTGTACTCTTTATCTCTTTCCTTAATAAACTCAACTCTGATTTATTCAAACTCACACTGAAACTATTTTCAGCAGCAAAAATCAAGCCCCTTGCCATGCCCAGGGCAAATTCCCTATGTTAAGAAATTCCTCTGGCTAAGATCAGCAGCATCTGGCTATACTCCCCACTACTACTAACAGTATAGCCATGGTCTCCCTACTGCTGAGGGGAAACATCTCGGGTTTGTGAAGACTCTCTGCAACTTACATGAGTGAAGAACACATTTCCAATCCAAGGTTTGGGGGAGACTGAAATGTGGGTCTAGGATTCCACAGAGAAATAGAAGGTGTCTAACTTAGATCAGGCACAAGGTCATTCCTGCTAAACTGATCTGTGCTAGCAAGGAAACTATTCTGAAAGGGCATGGGCATTCCTGTATTTGCATGGCTTCCACCCATAGCCTCTTAACCTAGCTTTACCTTTCTCCTGCGATACTCTATGGCTCAGAAAAGGGATAGTATGGTCACAGAAATGAGAGACATGATTTGTCAGGTTTTACAAACACCTGGTTGCATAACTCTAGAGAATCCATAATTGTGCGTGGGTATAGGGCAGCTGGCTTGCCTAGACAAGAATCCACACTCTCCTTCTTTAGGCCAACTTTTAGTCATCTATACTTGGATTTTAGCCAATAGTTTCTACAAGTTTCTGGCTTGTGAATGGAAGTATTTTCTCCATTCTCCTGTGGAATTTGGGCTACTGACTGACTAAAGGCAGCTGTAGAACAGGGTAAGGGTAGGACTAGCCCATGAAAAACATCTATTCATGGTTTGGGATAAATATTCTACAAGGACGAGTTCCTTCCCCTCTACCAATTTCCTCCATCAAAACAGACTGTATTTATCTAACCCATGTCATTGATGATTGGATGTGAGGATTGGTTGCTACTTTTGAACACAGCTCTGCCTCCCTTATACTCAAATTCTTCAACTAGGCAAGACACACAAAAAGCAGATGGGATTCATCCTAAAAGTCATGGAATGGACTGAGATCTAAAACTCTGGCCAAGAATGGGTTAGCCTTTTTGGAACTGGTACTATGATAGTGTCAAGGAATGGGGTGTCTTAGTGCCAGTAGTTTGAAACCCCAGATTCCACGTAATATCTGATTGCAAGGAGTGATCAACCATTTCCCCAAAGCTTATGGAGTCAAAATTTCACAGAGTGAGAACTGCTTCTTCAAAACATCATTATCTCCTTTCGTTTGACAAACAGAAAATGAAAATCTGGAATCACTCAAAATATTTCCTAAATTGCTTGTATAAATGCCACAGTAGGCTAAAGGAGAAAAGCACTTCATTTATAATCCAGCAACTTGTAGAAACCATCCTAGGGAACCTATGTGAAAACATATAAAGTCTGCCCCCCAAAAAAGTTGGGTTCAGAAACATCATTTCCCATCTGAGCAAGAGAGCTGACAGGACGAAACATCTGTCTGGGAATAAACAAACAAACAAACAAAGCAGGTTCTCTAGAGCTGGACAGTCAGAAGTAAGTGAAATGTGACCACCTTCTCAACTGGGTCTGAAACAGCCATAGGTCATGGCCCCCAGGTTCACCAGATTCAGACACCTATGATGTGGTAAAGAAGGCACAAGTGAGCTAGAATAGTAGGGACCAGCTTCTGCCCAGGTAATCTAAGTGTCCCAAAGCACAGAAGACCCTGCAACCACCAGATCTTCAAAACGGCTTTAACAGGTGATTTGTAAGAATAGCCCACTGCAGCCAAGGACTTAAACACTTACAAATCATATTTAGCAATGCTGAAATGGAGGTATAATGAATTACCGAAGGAAGGAATGTGTAGAACTTCACAGTGGCACATAGCACTGCTAGCCACAGAGTGTAAAGTTATAGGTAAACATAGTCTTTTTTTCACTATAAATTAAATAAAGAGAATCTAGGATCAAATGCAAATTTTCTGTAAGTCTGCAATTCACTGTGCAGACACCTCGAGGAAACAGTAGGAAACGTTTAGAAATTTTAAAAACTGTCAGTGAATGTCAAAGTATCCACATATAAAAGTGTCTCTATAGAGGCTGAGTTTGTGTGAATTGTGCTGTCTAAGAGTCACGATGGGTGTTCAAAGCTAGAGACTAACTTTGCTTTTCAGGTCAATAATCCTCTGTACTTGTCCCCCACCCTTTGTTTGGTGAGATGGGGCTATTTTGTATTAACCCGGTGGTGCCAATTTAGGTCTTGAAGGATGTAGACTTTTTGTCTGTTATCTCCCTTGGGGATTGCTAAGTGGTGTCATATGTATTCGTCAAAACTCGTTTTCAAAAGTTATTACATTTGTTTACTATCTGGGTGTGGTAGTGGTACAAGAAGTCGAGGCAAGATGATCAGGAACCAAGAGACATATAGGAGCAACACAGCAATACCCTGTTTAAAAACTAAACAAAACAGAAGTTGAATGCATAAGGGTAGCAATCTGGAGGATACTGTGGATGCTCAAGATGTTATCAAAATTTCTCTGACTCTATGACAAATATATGGGTTTTTTTTCCCCACAAGAGTCTTCTCCCCTTTGGTACAGTGAGAGGGCTACCCTGGATTAACTCTGGGATCTATTTTTGACCTTGGCCAATTTGAATCATCTTCATTGTGTCCACTCCTCTGTACTTAATTAACACTGCTTCATTCTGCCTAGTGCAGATATCCACTCAACTGAAAAGCAGCCGATGCTTTATGTTCCAGCCATCCTTTCCTCTGTGATCATCCTTCTTAAGGACACTGGTGGTTGCAGGAGACAGGATGTGTCGCATGGGTAACCAGGACAAGCTCAGGACTCATGTGATTGTGAGAAACCCCTTCCTCATGGCAGAACCTGACCCAAGGTTCACAAGCCTCTACTGGCCTCATGTTCACGCTCTGGGTTAAGCTTAGTTAAATGAAGCCAGCAGCACAAGAATTGGAACGGGATTAACAAATAGTCTTTAAATGTAAATCTGTTATTTTTTTGAAATGCAAAATACTAAAATAGAAACATTAAATTGTTTGCATGACTCGATAATGTCTTAAAACTTTGAATATTCTAGTATCACCATGTATTTCCTGAGCAGTTACAGCATACATAACCATATCAAATATACTTAGTACTTTTTTAACCTATTAGCAGTTACCAGGCTTCTAATGGGCAACAGAGAGGGTACAAAATTTCTTGCTCTAAAAATAAATACCAGACACAATGGAAAATCATGTAAAAGCTGAGACCCAGCTTTTTATGTTAATATAAGTATTGACAACCAAGAGGAATCTGGAAACATAAAACATCACTCTAACAGAGGTGCTTTCATTGAAGCTTTCCTGTGACAATGACTATATCCACACCCACTTCCCTATAAAAAGTCAACAAATGTATGCTAAGTGATGGATGGATGGATGGATGGATGGATGGATGGATGGATGGATGGATCAATAGATGAATACAGATGAACTGTTCTGGGATTTTTTGTTTCAGTTTGGTTTGGTTTTAAGTCATTATTTTTCTCATCCTATGTCAGAACAAGCTTAGAGGAAAAAAAGAACTGACCTAATCTCCTATCTCTACTGAAATTTTGTTGTGCAAAAAGTTTTAGGTTGGGATGTAGATCACTGCAGAACACTTTCCTAGAATGCATGAGGCCCTGGGGTAGATCCTCACTACTGCAAAGAAAATGAAATTAGTTTTCTACCCATTTATTTAGTATGTGATGAAAGAATAAATACATAAAATCTCAGAGCAAGAAGAAGGAAGCATGTGTAGTTACAAGATACTAGGGCAGTCAAAAAGTCTTCCATGCATGCACACATTCATACACAACCCCACACATACTCACACTCTCGCGCACACACACACACACACACACACACACACATGAACACATACACACACACATGCACACACCCTCAACTAAGACATCTTCCAAAAAGTTTTCTTAGCCAAAGAAGAGAAATCCTTGAACATTTTAACCATCCATCTCCATGAAAGAGAATTGTTATGAGCATGAAAACACAGGTCATACTGGGAAGCTTTGGACATTACTTTGAATTCTCCAATAGCAAAGATGCCAAAGGACAACTGATCCTGTGCCTTGTAAACTTTTCCCCCTAATATTCCTCTCTTCATCCCGCCCCACACACATTCTATTCCCTATCAGTGTTTTCTGTGCCCTATTCTGATTGCTTTCCATACTGTCCTTCCTTTTCTTATTAGGATGCCCTTAAACGCAGTGGTTCTTTGAGGATGAGAGAGACAGAAAGAAAGAGGAAGAGGTTTTAAAAAAAGAAATTAAATGTATCAAAGATATTTCTGATGACTGAATTTCAGACGCAATGAATATCTATCTGGGAAACAAAGTCACCCACAGTGATATTTTTAAATAGTGAAGCTTTTCTCACAGCAGTTAACAATGTTGTCCTCTTCCCAATTCCAGAGTCCCAGGCATATGTATGTGCTCCCAGCTATTCTTGGTGAAATATAACAATTAAAATCAATCTGTTTGCTTGTGTGTCTAGTGCCTGTTTTCCCTTTCTGCATCTACAGGAAGGACCCACTATTCCATCATGGTATCTTCTGAACAACTCCCGGTACTTTTTCAATCAGAGTACTGGCACTGCTCACAGCCATTGCGAAGAGCAGAGGGGTTAAGACGGAGCAGGAATGTGAGAGTAAACGCATGGGCAAATAGAAAAGAATTCGCAACTGCCTTGAGTCACTCCATATGTTCCTGTTGTCTAGCGGCAGCCCTCAGTAGGAGCCCCGTATCTTTCAGTACCGTGTATAAATTTGTTCTGTAAATTAAAATGTTGGCTTGTGATCCTCTGGTATTTAAGAAGGTGAGCGATGGCCTTGGCGGGAGTATGTTTGTGTAGAAATGTGTCATAAAAGATGATGTCTTGGTCCAAGAAATACAAGGTCCAGGCTTAGTAATTTGTTAAGAAAAAAAAAGGAACCAGAATTAAACAGAGCAAACACATCATGGGAGTTAGGTTTTGCCAAGTGTCCCTTTCTTTTGAAAATGTCAGCTTTTACTCTGTGTTTTTAAGAAATATGTTTAGCATTTTTCCTTAGAGGAGTTTCCTTGCTAACTTCGGTCATTTTTGCTCGTAAGTTATAACACACAAGCAACAAATAGTAGGTGCTTTCACGAACCAAGACATTAAAATGCCTTCAACTGATTAATCCCCTCGCGCATGTTTAGTGGTTAGCTATGGATTCATCTCAGTGTGGCGTTTCTTTTTGGAAATGATTAGGCATAGACAGGTTAGTCCAGCTAGACTCTAATTTTAAGGCTTGAACATTACGATACTGGTAATTAGAATGTGGATTTTTTTTAACCCATCTTTTCCTGTCCTGTGAGATGTTTGTTTACATATTGAGTGTTAACTCAAATGTTTCTGCCACCCATCCGTAGAACTTTTTGGCAAATCACATTCCAGGGAAGTGCCTCCAGAGACAAATACCAAGAACAGGTGACTTCACAAAAATACATTTCTTCCCCAAAAACAGCTCCTACCATGCTCTGATATTCTCAAATGACTTAGTCTTTTTCTTTACAGACAGAAGTAAAACTTGTACCCTGAGTTGACCCGCTACCACATAAGGTGATATTTAGCTGTCAGGAAGTGACACGGTTTGATGATCTTCTATGTCAGGCATACCTGTACTGAAGCAGCATGTTGAGGAAGCAGATCTTTAAACCTAAGAGATTAAGTACCAATGTCAATTCGGAAAATGGCCGTAAGTGTGTAGGTACCCGGGATTGTCTACACAAGTGTCCGGAAGGTCTTATCATTACTTTCATGTTTCTAGAATATTCTTGAATTAATAAAGATTTCTCAAGGATGAAAACTTTAGTGACTTCTATATGGGCAGTAAATAATCACTGCCAAATTATTTGCTAACTTTCAGTCTGTCTGTGCCTGAAAGGAACGAATGCAGTTCCTTGTGATGGAAAGTCTGTATGCTACCATCCTGTGTCACCTTAGTGAACCGGAAAATGAATTGGAAAGCAAAACTCATGCGGTAAGTGTGTTCCATTCAGAAGCACCTTTGTAGCTCTTGTATTCAAAGTGATGTCTGGAAAAACTCACTTTAGTTTGATTCCAACAAGCTTGCTCCCAACCTCAGTCACCATGGAAACAATGCCTTTCCTTTCAAGTCATTCTTTACTTAGAATGGAGCTGTTCTACTTGCTGCTACCATTTAAGTAAGACACTGTAACTTTTTTTCTTGAGTCTCTATGAACTGAAGTACAGTCTACCCCATTTGGTCACAGTGTGTCTCTAATCAATAGCTAAGAAGAAAAAGACAAAAATCTAAATGACATGATAAGCTTTCTGGACATGAAAGTTTTATTATTTTAATAATAAACCTCTATTAAAATAAATCCAAGTCATTATTTCTATTCACAGCCATCCTTTCTGCTCTCCCTCACTTTGTGATGTAAGCCTTTTATAGAACATGCTTGTTATCAACACTCTCTAGATACTTTATCAAATGGTAAAATTTAAGACCTTTGAAACCTTAGAAAGGATCGAAAGAAAAACCTTATTCCTAGGTCACGCAGCAGCCCAGTTGCAAGTGGAGCAACCTTCTCCAGGCCGACCAGAGAATTAATTCTTGATCACTCACTGCAATTTCTTTCTGCAAGCCCTTCTTAGGTTGCACACTGTAGAAATGAGCTCCATGTGCCTGCATGCACTCCTTGCTCAAGGATGATAATATGTCAGTCATTTTGAGTCTCTGAATCCAAAACAAATGCAACATTCTCAACAAGCAATGAAGCCTTAGAGAGACACAAGACAAATAAAACAACCTATCTCCTTGCTATAGAGAGGAACAGACTTGTTCCTCTGTTGAGGAAGAAACTATAATGGTCCTCTCTCTCTCTCTCTCTCTCTCTCTCTCTCTCTCTCTCTCTCTCTCTCTCTCTCTCTGTCTCTCTCTCTCTGTGTATCTCTCTCTGTCTCTCTCTCTCTCTCCCTCCCTCCTTCACCCTCCCTCCCTCCTCTCTCTCTCTCTCTTTCTGTCTCTCTCTCTCTGTCTCTCTCTCTTTCTCTCTCTCTCTGTCTCTCTCTCTCTCTCTCTCTCTCCCTCCCTACTTCCCTCTCCCTCCCTCCTCTCTCTCTCTCTCTCTTTCTGTCTCTCTGTCTCTCTCTCTCTGTCTCTCTGTCTCTCTCTCTCTCTCTCTCTGTCTCTCTCTGTGTGTATCTCTCTCTGTCTCTCTCTCTCTCCCTCCCTCCTTCACCCTCCCTCCCTCCTCTCTCTCTCTCTCTTTCTGTCTCTCTCTCTGTCTCTCTCTCTTTCTCTCTCTCTCTGTCTCTCTCTCTCTCTCTCTCCCTCCCTACTTCCCTCTCCCTCCCTCCTCTCTCTCTCTCTCTCTTTCTGTCTCTCTGTCTCTCTCTCTCTGTCTCTCTGTCTCTCTCTCTCTCTCTCTCTCTCTCTCTCTCTCTCTCTCTCTCTCTCTCTCTCCTCCTCCTCCTCCTCTTCCTCCTCTCCATTCTCCTCTCCTCCCTTCTCTCTTCCACCAACCTCCCTCTCATATAAAACCAAAATTTAAAGCTTATGAAAGTCAATTTTTAGAATCACCAATTTTAATTGAATTTTACTAGTTAGAATGTAATTAGGAACAATGAGCTTGAAATGCAACCTTTGTAAAGTCAAAACACAATATAAAAAGATAATATTAACCACCACCACCCCCAAAAAAGAAAAAGAAATGTAGACTTGAAAGTATATAAGAAGTAAAGCTGTATTTAGCCAAGATATGTATTAGATTCCCTTCTTTGATTTTAATTTCATTTTACTTAAAATTAGATATTGGGTTTGTTTTTATTACAAATGTTTCCAACATGAAACCACAGACAGTTCCCAGTTAAACAGACGGGGAAAAGTATAGAAAAATATTATGATATTCTCTCACTTTAAGAACTAATGTGATGCTAATAAAGAAAGTGAAAAGGGTATGAAAAGTAAAATTATATCTTTTTTTAAATATTTCTCTCTCATCCTGCAATCTGGATCATGCTACTTTTATTATCCTGTAATGTACTGCTTTTTTTTTAACTTTGTGACTCATTTTTTAATTTTATCAGCACTCCTTGCTCTGGCAGCAGGCTGTCTACTGCTTTCAAAAGAAGCCCTGCAAATCGGCCCTGTGGACTTTTGCATTTCAGAGGCATAGACCGGTTCCTGATGTGCTCAGGGTTTTCCAAACAAGAATCACAAGCTGGACATTGGCCTTGGATCTCCACTGACAAACATGTCAGGATTTTACTTCCGTTTTCTAGCATTCATTTTCTACAAGTTGTTTTTGTCCTATTTGAAATATGAAAATGTACACTGGTCAAGAGATGAGGAGACGGGAATCTAACGGCAGACAAGCGGATAACTGGATGCTACACACTGAGAGGTTTTTAAGTGTATTAACTTAAGGCTGGAAGTGCAAGAGGAAGGACAGTGTGGGGTACCAGGATAAAACCGAGGAAATTTTGCGAAAGGAAATGTGAACTAAATGTCTAAATAAGCCAGAGAAGTTAAATGATAGCAAAAGAAAAATTCCCAGTGTAAAAACAGGGCTACTTGACCTAATCTCTTTTTTGAGGTTTCTTGAGACACAAGGGTTGTGAGTAAAACAAACAAATATTGTTTAAATATTTAAAGTAAAAGAAAAGATAAAATATCATAAGGAAGTGAATCACTGACTTCTTCAGCAGGGGAGGAGGCGGTGTTTAAAACCAGTAATGGAGAGAAATCTAAAAAGCAAGCTTCCTTCAGCCAACACATAGTCTTCAATGCTGAGGACTAATATATACATATTTTTTTTCTTAAACCTATGGGACATACAACTGTCATGTGTTCCATTGGTACCAAAAGGCCACAGCAAGTTCACAGCACAAAATCACCAGCCTGATAGCTCATCATAATTTTTGCTTCTGTGGAGTCACAAGCTCGCAACTACGGTTGTACATCTAGGTGAGGGGAACTTTGCATGGTCTGACATGTTGCGGGAAGAGCAGTAGCCTCGGGTGAATGTTCATCTTCGCGAGTTGGAGAAACACTGCCAGGATGATTCACTTAAATAACGAAATGTTTAAAAAATGTACTTCCCTCCTGATCTGATTGATAATAATGATAAAAAAGAACAGAATAACCAAACAATAAATGGGCACAGAGACACCGTAGGAAGTCTCAGGGACCTTTTGGTCAGTTAATAAATTGTACTTTCAGGTCACCAAGACGACTTGGGGTAAAGGCACTTGCTACACAAGTCTCATGACCTCAGTTCAAGTCCTATGACACAGTAAAAGGCTAGAACTAACTCCCAAAAGTTGTCCTCTGACTTCCACGTGTGTACTGTGGCGTGGATGTGTGTTACCACTCACAATTAACACACACACACACACACACACACACACACGGGAGGGGGGTTCCGTGAATCTAAACCAACCAGAGATACATAGTCAGATCCTGTCTCAAAATAAATAAATAGCTGTTTCTCCTAATATGATGTTTTTTTTTTAATCTCTGTCACTGAAATCTGTGTCTCGTTTTGGTCTTAATCAAATTGGTTGAATGTGTGTAGAAATAGTTTTGTTTCGTGGAAAACAGTCCATAGTAAGAGTATATTGTGAAAAACTTTGGGACTTCAGATCATTTGGGAAAATCAGATTGCTGGTTTACAAAGACTGTACCTAGCATAGCACATAACTATTCACATAGTAAGCGCACAATGAATGCTGACCAGCAGGAAGGGCGAGCCTGGAAAGAAAGGAGAGACAAAATGAGAAAATGGAACGCTAAAAATGGCATAGTTAATTCTGAACTACACTCTTCAAAAGGTACCCCAAGCTACAATTTCCGCATTCCGTTCCCGTTCCCTTATCTGTAATCGCCGCCTTTCATCTCCTCAAGCATTTCAAAATAGACAGTTTGCAAAGAGTTCCGACTTCTAATAAGTCAGCTAAATGGTTTTCAGAGTCTTCCTGTTTCTATTTTTGCCTGATACGTAGGAAAGTTTGCTTTTGCTCTGCAAGCAGAAAAACATATAACGTATGGGCAAGGGCCATGTGACCTAGATGGAGATCCCGAGGTCAAAGCTACAAAAGGAAAAATTCAAATGGCATTTCGTGGCCAGGCGTTTACAAGCTGACTCTCAACAATCCGCTGAACTTCTGAAGCCCGGAAAACAAATTCTCTCATCAAAACAGAGGCTAGAACGGAGACTTGATCTCAGATTCTCCTAAACTGAGGGGTGTTCTGCAAGACATCTCTCAGAGTAAAGTGAGGCGGCCCCACATCGAGAAGCTGCAATAGACCCCACCTACTTGCCCTGTCAATCTGCCATGCACCACAGGTGACCAGCAACTTGTGTTGAGGCAGCAAACTGAGTAGGAAGCAGCCATTGCATCATGGGGTTATTGGGGTGGGGACCAGGGTGCCAGACATTGTTAAGGACTGAAGACAGACATTATGGCCTGCCTAAAAGCAGAGAAGAAAACAAAATCCCCTGTACCTCCACTAACACAGTTTCACTATCTAGATTCTAGAAATATCAAAAAGCATGCTTCCATCTCTTGGAATTTCAGGTTTGTCTTTTCGTTGGGAAGGGACAAATTACAACCTCCCTCTTCTTTGCTTCTCAAACAGTTGCCTGTAAACCAAAACTTCCTCCAGTCCCGAGGGAACACAACATTTGTCCCCTTTCTCCTCTGTTCTTCTGCATTACGGAAGCATCTTAAAGAATAAGTGTTATGACTCAGGATTGACTTGTGGTTTCTAAAATATGGAAGTTTCTTACTGGACAGCTTTCGATATCAGCTGTTAAATATGAATGAAAGTGTGCACTTAAAATCGCTTTCTGCTGCATCCTTCTTGTCATTGTCTTTTATATTCCATTTGTGTCCTGTTACCATCAGAATCTGTATTCCTGATATGTAAAACGGAGATATGCTTTTAGCTTCTAATATGCCGCCCTCTGGTATACCGAACTGTAAATAAGTAGACATTCCCTTCCGCATTCAGAACCCAATTATTTAACAGTACTTTGAAAGAAGGGGAAGTTCTTCAATTTTTAAAAAAAAATGGAATACAAAAAAATAACGTAGCATTAAAGTGTAAAAATACCAGCGTTTGAGACCAGCATCATAGTGCCGCCTCCCCCCCCACCCAACCGAAGCTTGTTTTATTTCAGCCAAATGACTCTAAATGTTGATGTGTTTAGAAGCCGCTTTTTATAGGACTTCAAACATTAATATGTTTATACAAAAATGTAATGTTTTAAATTACTAAACTTGTAGAAATACGATGATCAAGTGAGTAATGAAATACATTTCTTGCAAGGGTATGCTGCAAACTCAACGAAGAAAGGCTAAAATGTATTTTTTTTTTATTTTTATGATTCTATCCAGAAGACCCATTACAAATAACTGATGCTGATTTCTATTAACGTGTGCCAAGGCTAAAACTATTCTTATGCTCCAACGCTATATTAATGCAACAAATAAATACAATTTTCCTTTTATCGAGACATTCATATCATAAGTACTTTCTTTTACTGTGTGTTGCCTTCTTTTATTGAATGAAGCGACAGACACACCAAACAGCAAATGGCATTTGTTTGCTTTGTATAAATGTGACAAACTTAGTGGCCTTTGTCAATTTGACATCCTAAAAGCCTCGACATCAATGTTCCATGTTTCTAAAGTACATTCACTTTAAATTGGTTATTGACTTTGAAATTGTTACAAAGATACATTCTATGATCAAATGCTTTAGCTGATAACTCAATAAAAGAACACGCTTTGTAGGAGCCTGAAATTCTGCAGGGATTCAGAAAGTTCCATTTCAGAATCATAGTTTCGATTTGCCGCCGAGAGTAGATGGCTCAGCCTGGAAGACTGCTTTGGCTCAGCATAGCCGGCGTTATGGTAGAAGTGACTGGCATTGTTTGTAAAATAGCAGAATCTTTCCTTGTGCATGACTACAATCCATTCAAGAAACAAGTATACTTCTTATCCAGAAGACCAAAGTCATTGCTCCAGAGAAACCAAGTAAAGACATTAAGAGAATAATCGAACAACAGAACATCTAGAGAAAGGGGTAGATTCATTTTAAGTGAGCAAGAAAGAATAGCAAAGGTTTATTTTCTGTACTGTATTTCAAGAGATGAAATGATTGACTTTTTTCTCCTAGATTTTTAGTTTGAAAAATATCAAACATAGGTGTATTACACAACTAATACCGACACACCTTGGGGGCATCCGTTTTTAAATATCTTGCTTCATTTATCAGCCTCCTCTTTTTGTCTTTCAATCTCTCCCTCCCTCCCTCTCTTCCTCCCTCCCTCTCTTCCTCTCTCCCTCCCTCCCTCCCTCCCTCCCTCCCTCCCTCCTTCTTAGTGTTCTCTGAGATATATGAGAGAGAGAGAGAGAGAGAGCTGTTTTGGGTGACATATTTGAAACTTTCCTTCAGTGGACATAACTCCTTAGTTCTATCCCAAGAATAAGAATACCTTGCTTCAAAATCATCGCACTGTCACATCCCCAGAAACTCCTTATTGTATCCCAGTCCTTCCTCAACCACTTGTGGGTTTGATTTTAAATTCAGCATGCAGTCAATCATTATACAACATACAGAACTATATATTTAAGTGGGTCTCTAGACTTTTTCATCTGAAATGAGTACTCACCTTGATAAAAGGAGAACACATTATTTTGAATATTAGTCTCAAGAGTCATCAATTAATACTGGGCAGCAAATAATTAGGAAAGTGACTTTTAAGACCTGTTGTTATTTTTGGCCAAAAATATGTTATCATTTCACCAGGAACTCTCTGTCCAACTCAACTAACTTCAAGTGATGTAGGGGAAAATATTGATTAATTAATTAATTAGTTAATTAATTAATTATAGACAGCATATTTGAAACTAACTAGTAGCTTAAGGCACATAGACCCCAATATTTCACGTATAGTTCTTTAAGCTTATCTCCCAAAACAAACTGTTGTCAATCTTTTGTGTGTGGTTCAAGGCTAATATTAATATTATTGAAACAGAATGGGCAGCCAATCATATAGTATTTATTGTCTTGACAATGAGAAAGGCATTCTGCCTTTCTTTCTCCATGAGCATCATTTATGTAGCAACTTGAACACATTCCAGCAGAGGTTGGGTAGATACTTTTAACAAGTACTAATACATTGCATTTGTATTTCTTCTCCGAATATTCCCCTTCTTCTCTGTTGTCAGATTTTAAAAAAAGTATGCTTGTTGAGAAACAACTCACTGTTAACTCACTGCTTCAAGAAAATCTTAACATTATTAGAAATGTAGTGCTAAAGCACAACCAAATCATGACATTATATCTTACAGGTTTAATGTTTCACATTCAGATGTGTATGTTAAAGCACGCATCTCAACTTTATATGATAAAATGAAGATTCATTTATTAGCATTTATGAGCATACATGTCAATATCTGTTCATAAAATAAACATATTTCAAGCATAAAAAGTATATATATATATATATAAATACTGAAGTTATTGTCTAAATCTTGTGACAAATAGATGAAATGTTTTGTTTCATTTAAACGAAATTCTTTAAAAGGAAAAAAGCAATCATGCTGAGAGACATGCAATGGAAATATCACTTCCTGCTCCTAACTTCCCTATGAAACTAATGAAGTCAATCAGAGATAAACTATTTCAGTGTAAAGGTAAACTGGACAAGGGAATGTCCAGTTTAGGGGATTTCTAGTGCCACCTAGTGTCTAACTTTATAATGAACTGATTTCTGAACATGAAAACTGTCCTACAATCTGGAACAGACCCTTTGAATGAAAAAGGTAATTACAACACTTTTAGATCAATTAACTTCTTAGTTCCTTAAAAAAACAACCCACTATTTATTTGTGAACCAGTAGTTATGTGAAGATAATTTTGCTCCATTAATTAATTTATTGTTTATTCATTTACATCCTGATTGCTGGCCCTACTTGCCAGTCCCTCCTCACAGGGTCCCTCTCCTCATCTCCCCTCCCATTCCCCTCTGAGAGGGTGGGGGTGCCCCCGGGTATCCCCTCACCCTGGTTCATCAAGTCTTTGCAAGGTTAAGCGCAGATGTATTTTTAAAATCACATAACAAAGACAAAATTTCATGGCAACTGTTCTCTCTCTCTCCCTCCCTCTCTCCATCTCTATCTCCCTGCCCCTACCCCGTGTGTGTGTGTGTGTGTGTGTGTGCGTATGTGTGTGTGCGTGTGTGCGTGTGTGTGTGTGTGCGTGCGTGTGTGAGTGTGTGTGTGAGTGTGTGTGTGTGTGCGTGTGTGTGTGAGTGTGTGTGTGTGTGAGTGTGTGTGTGTGAGTGTGTGCGTGTGTGTGTGTGTGTGTGTGTGAGTGTGTGTGTGAGTGTGTGTGTGCGTGTGTGTGTGAGTGTGTGCGTGTGTGTGTGTGTGCGTGTGTGTGCGTGTGTGTGTGTGTGCGTGTGTGTGTGTGTGTGCGTGTGTGCGGGTGCGTGTGTGTGTGTGCGTGTGTGTGTATGTGTGTGCGTGTGTGTGTGTGTGTGCATGTGTGTGCGTGCGTGTGTGTGTGTGCATGTGTGTGTGTGCGCGCGTGTGTGTGTGTGTGTGTGTGTGTGTGTGTGTGCAAGTGCATGCATGTAAATGTGGAAGATGACAAACAACATAAGTGATCATTCCTCAGGTGGCTTCTACTTCTTTTTTTTCTTTTTTAAAGTGTCTGTCACCAGCCTGCAATGGGTCGCCTCTCTCTGCCTCTGCTACACTCGGAATATAAGCATGTGACACTATGCTTAGCATTTTACTTTTTAGAGTAAGTTCTGAGCATCAAATTCAGGGCTCTGTGTTTACCCAGCACGCACTTTATTCACTGAGACCTAGTCATAATTGCCAATAGCATTTTATAGTTTGGAAGCAGCATTTTGAAGATCCTAAAATATAAAAGTCCTGAGATAAGAAATTTTAACATGTATCAAGATTATATCATAATTAACGCTGAGTTTTTTTTCACTTTCTAAATCTATCCCATTTAAAAAAAAAGAAAGAAAGAAACCAACTTAGTTTGGATAACACATTTTATGTACCAAAGACTTTCTTTGCTTAGTAATTAGAATATAATTTGGGAAATTTAATAGTTTGTACACTATCATGATAGCAACTCAGTTTTCTGCCCAGCAGCCTAAAGGCCCAACAACTTACTGATATGAGAAACTGTATTTAATTAGTTCTAGTAGCACCATGAAAAGACTCCAGTAAATGTTTCTGGAAATGCTGCTCAACAGGGTGACAGTCTTCTTCAACAGATATTTGAATAGTCACTTATTTTCCACTTCAAGAGCGTAATGCAGTAATGAAGATTACAGCTGTCTGGAATGATGTTACTTGGTGTTTTACTGGTCTACAGTAAGATGGTCAAAGACAACTTCTTTGTAAATAGATGTCAGAAGTTGGCACAGAAATGCCATGCTCTAACGTCCTCATAAATGTCGAGTTTTATTTTAAAGTCAAATTGAACTATCTCACCCTTTGTTTGTCTAATATGGGGCAGACTGTAAAAGCAGAGAGAGGTCATAATCACCTCTCTAAAAATAAACTTCAGAATTTGACTTCAGCAAGCTGTCAACAATGAATGACCTATCTGCTTGTGAGGTTCCCTGTCACATTCATGGCTACTCCATTTAATTTTGACTTTTCATAATGCAACAAGTCCTATATGATGGAAAGCAGCAAGAGGCACATGAGTGTGAATAACTTTACATCTTCGTAAATGAGGACAGACTGTCTCTTGGCTCTCTTCTGTAAGGTACACCACAAGATTATGAACTGCTAACAACATAAAAGCTGTTATTTATTTGTTTGGACTGATTTACAATTATAAACACTATATATTTTGTTATGTGATCATTTTCCCCCAGAGAAGGCATAGTCTTAGGCTAGGATCTTTGTAGTTATCAATATTCACCAAATTCAGGTTTGAATCATTGCATGGGTGGCCATGTGACCAAATGCATTGATAAAATATATGATAACAATGTCAACAGAACAGCTTATACAAGTAAAATATTAATTAGAATCTAGCTGCTTTTTATAAATATACTAGCAGAACAAATGAATAGTGTTACTGAATGACCAAAGAGGAAGGAAATGACCTGTGTAATTCTTTTTGCAAAACAATAGAAAGAAAATGTTGGCTAGGCAAGGTGTTGCATGCCTGTAATTCCTGCACACTCAAAACAGAGGCAGGGAGACCATGAGCTCAGAACCACCCTGTGCTACCTAGCAAGTTTGAGGCAAACCTAAAGTGCATACAAACATGACCTCAATAAAGATATTTAGGAATAATCAAGTAACAATTATTATTCCTTAAGAAATGTGGGGTTTTGTTTATTTTGGTAATAAATAGCTTTTCTCCAAGCTCCTTAATCTTTTATTAGTTATTCCACATAGGCATAGTCTCCCATAACAACCAATTAAAAATGTCACTTGATGTTTCCAGCATCTCAGACCATATAGGAAATATATAATTATTTCATCAATTCTCTCAAAGTCATAATTTAACCTTGAAATCCAATAAAAGAGACAAATCGTGTCATCATTATTTTGGGCTACTGTAAAAAAAAGTCTAGAGTGAAGATTTCAATAATGGAATTCTATTTTCTTACAGATTTGAATCCTAGAAGTTAAGACTGAGATGCTAGCATAGCTAGGGTTGGGGAAGACTATCTTCTAGGTTCTCACTTGGTGGACAGAGAGCGTGAAAACTAACATCTCTCTTGTAAGGCAGTAATTCCATTCATTGCATTGGTGAAAGACTCACTCATGATTTATTTACTTCCCAAAGGTACCTCCCCCCCAGTACGAACACATGGAAACTTGGGGTTTGCACATTTGTATTGGAAGGTAGAAAAATACTCAGTTCACTACAAGGTTCTAGAATAAATCCTTTCAGGCCCAAAATGTCACAGGTAGGGGCGAGAATGACTAGGAAAATCTGCATTCTTCTTTATAACTCTGCCTAACTTAGTCACAGAAGAAGAAAGAGCATAAAGTATATTGGAATCAGCTAGAAAGATCTGTTTCATTATTGTTTTAAGATTTATTTTTAAGTGTAGGTATGGGGAGGGGCGAGGTATACTTAAGGGTAGTGTTGCTCTTGGATGCCAGAAGATGGCATTGGGTCCTCTGGTACTGGAGTCACAGCAGTTATTATCTGCTCCATGTGGGTGCTGGGAAGTGAACTCAGTTCCCTTAATCATTGGGTCATCTCTCCAATCTTTAATTTTTATATATTCTTGAACATCCCATACATCATATAATGAAACATCATATGCATACCTCGTTACCCCCAAGCTTCGCCTATCCTGCCCCAAATCCTCCCAACCTGGTCCCCTCCCAAATTCATGTCTTTTTTTTTTTTTGATAGTCCATTAGAATAGATTAGTAAATTAGTATTCCTAATGAGAACATACACTAGAACAATATCCCTAGAAACTATTAACTGCTTATAACTCCTTAATAAAATATGTGTCCTGGAGATCATCTCCCCATTGATGGCAGGATTTTGAGTGGATGACCTTGTGTAGGTCTTATCAGGTATAGCCACAACAGGTGTGTGTGAATCATACATGTGATAGCCACCTCAGTTCTGAAGTCACAGCAATTTTCTCCACTAACCAGCTCTTGTAGCATTTATCTTTCCCCTCCTACAGTGTTACTAGAGAGGCCTCAGCCCTAAATGGGATATCTAGATATTCTACATCTTATGTTGCCTAGCTATGATTGATGAAAGCTATGCCATTGTCCATGTTTTTACAAGGAAAACTAGTAAGTTTCTTGTTTGTGTTTCTAGGAAACCCAAAAAAGCTATAAATACAGGGAAAATGTGAGAATAAAGTCCCAGTAATGTTAATTCATACCTATGTCTCTTGTGGGGCATTGATTCACATCCTAGTACCCTGCAGTGTAAGTGAAACCTGTAGGGGGTTAATAAGTACCAGGTAGATACGATTTAAAAGAAGCCAGAAAACTTTAATAGCTATCTCAGGAGGCCAAAATCTTAACAAGCTACTTCTGAATGAATACACATATCAGAAGCTCCAAACATATTAATAGTGTGTTCTGTGTTAACTAAGATTGATTCGTGCTCCATGTGAAAATGTACTGAAAAGATGAAGAAGAATGCAACTCTCAAGTTGAGAAGACTGTGCAAATGAACATTTCATAAAAAACAGAAGAAACACAAGGTTAGATGCTAAAGTGTCAAAGCCAGAGTTCAGGGGAATGGGAGGTTGTGGGAGGCTACTCAGATACATGGATGTAATCAGGATTGAAACTGACGTTATGGAGACATTAGGTCCCAGACCAGTGGGATGAAGATGTGGGAAGACAGAAGGATGCTGGAACAGAAGATAGAGGTGGAAAGAGTCTTAGTTCTGGAAATTGACTGACTACATCCACCCACTCTAAAACAACAAAAGCACCTCCTGGGTTCCTTCTGTCTAACAGCACAGTGGGGAAGATGTGGAAAGGAAGAATGTGTTTGAAGCAGGGAATTCATATTTTACTTTCTTCAAACCACCATGACTTGTGATAATCACTTTACTCTGGGATTCATATTCATGAGATAATAAAAGTAGCAAAAGAAATGCAGAGCCAATTCCTCAAGCTAGGGCCAATTCTGAATGAAAAGACATGACCATCAGGTTTTAAAGCTTGTGTGAAACTGGAACTGCAAAAGAGAAGCAATACAAGTTAGACCTGAGAAATGCACCTAGAACTGGGTCATAGGGGTGCACGTGTGTTAAATCCAAAATAATAAATGTAAGTTGTGTTTCACAGGCACTAACATCACGGAACAAATGCAGAGGAGTGACTAGATGAGAGTCACATTTTCACATGTTTCTGAGATGAAAGATAAATTTCTATGAGAGCCTTTAATTAAAGGGAACAGGGGACTAGCTGAGGAGAGGAGGGCTCTAAAACTAAGGAAAGAGCACCCAATACGTGCTGCCAGAGGAGTAGAACTACTTCGGGCTCCACTAAAGTCACTAACTAGATGATAAATATGTGGGCTATTTTGTCTCTGACATTTATTCTTTTCATTTGTAAAGAAATAAAAATGAGCATAGTCCCTTTTAAAACTTATCATTCTTATTTGGCTTGAGCACTCTACTTCAAAACAACTACATTATGTTGTTGTTGATATTTCTGGCCAGAAAATACTTGAGTAAATGTTTTTACTTAAGTGAACCTCTTATTAAATGAAAAACGCCCAATGAGCAAATTCTTTGCCTTACTTACCCATTACTTTGTGCCTTTTATTTGTCTCTAAGGATTTTGATACCATATCATATAGTAATATAAACAACTCTCTTTTCCTTTAGATTGAGAAAATATTGTATGTGCAGATTTAATCTACTAATCAACCTTCAAACTATTTAATGGTATTAATATTTAGATAATCTAAATACGTCTATCATAAAAACCTAAAGTTCAAAAGACCTGCCAGATAGTCCAATTCAGTTGTTATTATAAATTCAGAAGTCAAAATCTTCAATTATATGCCAATCTTCTAAATATAAATAGTAACAAAATGAAACTCAACCAAAGCTTCTGTTACTGCTGATCAGTTGTCTGATCAAACTATCTCTTTGTAATGTGTGTAGTACTTTTTTATTGGATATTTTCTTTATTTACATTTCATATCTATCCCCCTTCCCAGTTTCCCCTCCAAGAACCCCCTATCCCACTCCCCCCTGCTTCTACGTGGGAGCTCCCCCATCACCCTCACCCACCTCACTGCCCTAGCATTCCCCTACTTGGGACATCAAGTCTTCACAGGACCAAGAGCCTCCCCTCTCACTGATGCCAGAAAGTCCTTTTTTGGTTGTTGGTTTAGTCCCTGGGAGCTCTGGATGGTCTGGGTGGTTGGTTGATACTGTTGTTTTTCCTATGGGGTTACAAACCCCTTCAGCTCCTTCAGCCCTTCTCCTAACTCCTCCTTTGGGGTCCCCATGCTCAGTTTGATGGTTTGCTTGGAGCATCCACATCTGTATTGTTCAGGCTCTGGCAGAGCTTCTCAAGAGACAGCCATACCAGGCTCCTGTCAGCAAGTGCTTCCTGCCATCTGCAATAGTGTTGGGGTTTGGTGTCTGCAGATGGGATGGATACCTAGGTGAGACAGTATCTGGATGGCCTTTCCTTTAGTCTGCTACACTCTTTGTCCCTGCATTTGCTTTAGACAGGAATAATTCCGTATTAATATTTTGGAGATGGGTGGGTGGCCCCATCCTTCAAGTGGTGGCCGTGTCTAACCTCTGGATATGGTTTCTACAGGTTCTCTCATTCATTCCCGTTTGGACCTGGCTTCTGGGACTTTCTAGCGTCTACCCCCAGAGTGTATAGTATTTTTAAAAAATGGCTCAGGGACTAGAGAGATGACTCTGTGATTAAGAGCATTGGGTTCTCTGCCAGAGGACATGGGTTTAATTCCCAGCATCCACATGGTAGGTTAGAACCATGGGTAACTCCATTGCTGAGGCATCCAACACTCTTAGGCCTCGGCAGTCACTTCTCACACATGGTGTTCAAACACACATGCAAGCAAAAACATTCATGGACTTAAAATAATAATATATATATATATATATATATATATTGTAAAATTAGTTCATTGCATAAAAGTTTTTGAAGATTTTCAACTTGGGTCTGTTGTTTGAATAAACTTGATTGAATTTGTATCCTGATCTTGCCACATGCAGTCATAAGCAAGCAACTTACATTCCACTAAGCTCAGCTTACTTGTTAGCAAATGATGTAAAAATTTCTTCTAAAGTTGCTGGGAGGATTAAAAGAGGAAGTATACCTGTGGGGTGTGAATAGGAATGGTCCCTATAGGCACATACATGTGAACGCTCAGTCATCAGGCAGTAGAACACTTTGGTAGAATTGGAAGGAGTAGGAGGTATGGCCTTTTTGGAGTATATGTGGCCTTGATGAACGAAGTGTTTTGCTGGGGTTTGGCTTGGCCCAGTCTCTCTCTCTCTCTCTCTCTCTCTCTCTCTCTCTCTCTCTCTCTCTCTCTCTCCCTTTGTCTTTCTGCCTAAAGATCAGACTGTAACTCTCAACTACTTTCACACTATGTTTGCCATGCCTGCTGCCATGTTCCCTATCATAATGATACTGGACTAAACATCTGAAACTGTAAGCCAGCCCCAATTAAGTGATTTCTTATATAAGAGTTGCCATGGACATGGTGTCTCTTCACAGCAACAGAACAGTGACTAAGACACATAAAGCAAGGTGTGTGGTACAGGGTCTGATGCAGTCCACTGGGTTTTCTCTCTTACTTTCCGTGTTATTCCTAAGGAGAGCTGGTATGTATTAAATTCTCCAAAATTGTAACATCCCATATTCTGATTAACAGACAATGCATCTCACTGAATAAATTACTTTTCTTGTTCTCACTAAGTTGTATTGCAATGCTATCCATGCTCGTATTATTTGTATAGTTCTCCAAACAAGTGAATGAATAAGTAAATATATAAATGTATGAATGAAACAAGTTGATCACTAGGTCTTAGCTAAGACAGATATTTCTTGGGACTCTGGAAGTCTCCAACTTGTTCTCCAACACAGAGATTTAGATCTTGGATGGATCAAATCCATGGGACACCTCAGCATATTCTAAGAAAATATTTGTGCAGGATTTCTTTGAGCATCAATCTCCCTAAGATAAATTGATTCATAGTTTGCATTATATACTAAAAGGGCTCTCTGGTTCCCAAAGTATTAAGAACCACTGCCACAGACCAGGCCCAAGTCTCACAGTGCACGCCTTCTCAGGAATAGCCTCACAGTAGTATTCTGCATTGTACACCCTGACTTATTTGCTGATGTCAATCCACAACTATTAATTACCTGTAAAATCGCTGACAGATCAGGGTCTCCCTGAGAGATGACATTTGGATCTTAGGACTTTATTATACTGTGGAAAGAACATACCATGTTGGCAATAAGATCATTTTCCACCTATTCATAAGCCCTTATTTTCATGTTACTGTCAAATGCAGTCTTCATTTGCTGCTGGGCAACTTTTAATGTGCTATTTTCCTCCTTTAATTGCTTTCTAAATGGTTTTCCCACCCTAAGAATGTTCCTGATTACTAGAGCTTTTTATAAGTGAAATATTATTAATGTGGCAAATGGGCTGATCAGACTTGAATACAGTACTATACTACTTTACCGAATAAAGCTCTAGACGTAGACAAACCTGGGTTTTCATCATAATCTCAGTTCCCCCTCCTCTGTTAAACTTGGCTAAGTGATCTGCTGTTCAGTGAATTCCCCAAAGTCCCTCAGTGTATCTGGAGAGTAGAGATTAATAAGTAACTATAAGCTAATGTTAAAAGTGTACGTGAGGCTAATAAGTCTGAAGCACATAGTGATTTGTTCCGTGGCTGTAGCATGATGCTAGGGATGCTGAGGGACCTCTGTGAAATGTAAGACCTCACCAGAAGAGTTTACATCCCTCTTGTTTTTCAACAATTTCATCTTGGATTTCCTCAGGAAAACGGTGTTTTCACGCTCTCAATATAAATAGCTGCGCTGTGATAAGCCCAGATCTTTTGCCTATTCCAAGAGTGCATTTGAGCCAACTTTGTTAAGTCAGTGTTACAAAGCCTGTGTGAGTTATAGTCTTGTTGTTTGCAAAGGAACACATCCATTGCATTAGCCGAAGATTACTCTCCTTCTGAGTCTGCCTGCCACCTTCCATGCCAGAATTGCCATTAACTAGTCCTGATATTTAACACTGGTGTCATTTTTCATAATGTACATTTTAAGTTGGGGTATTACCACCAACATGGAACAAGAAAACCCATTCCCATTTCTGTATAGCATCTATGTAGTGGCTTGTAATTTACAAAGCACTTTCACACAAAAACTTTCTGTTTCTTCCTGCTCCCTTTTACGTATCAGATTTTCCTTATAACCAGCTAACAATTATTGGAAACAGCTCAAGGGGACGTGGATAACAGAAGGATGTAGTTATCATAGATTAGAAGCAGAAAAAAATGGTCATTACGTTTAATAATTTTTTGAGAGTTCACTAACCACTGAATTCTTTAGCCTTATTAGTCTCATTTACACTTCAAGCCTTTTCTCAAAGTCACTGTTACTTATCCCATTCTACAGATATGAGTCAAAGGCACGAAGGGGCTCACCCCAAATCAATAGATGACCCCGTCACTCAATCCAGACTCTAACAGAGATAGAAACCCAATTTTCCCTAAGTCCAGAATCAAATCATTTGCCATTTTGAGAAACAGCTGGCCAGTCACAGAAAGAAACACTAGTTGCTCACTGGGCTCCCGAAAGCAGCTCTTCAAGGACAGCCATTTCTGAACTGGATGGATGTTATGCGTTCCTACCACAGCATGCTAAACCAACCCTGACTCCCATCAAGCCGAGTCTGCGGTGCTAAGAACCGAAAATAAGAAAAAGCATCGCTCTACGACCTCAAGATTCAACAAAAAAAAGAAAAAGGCATCTGTGGCTGGCGCACGTAGACTTTGAGAAACATAACCCTGATCAAATGGATAAAGGCATTAGAGTGAAAAAGGAAATCGTTAAACTGAAGTGATGGGAAGTGAAAAGGGTCAGAGGCAGAGGGAAGCGAGGATGAACTGGGACTATGTGAGGCTCCCGTTTGGTTCACAGCGCGCTGCTGGTACAGATTTGGGAGTCAAAGGTGAACCAGGGATTCCATACAGACGAGTCAGTCTCACATGTGGAAGTGAAATTCCAAGAAAGAGCATACAAAAAAAATTTGCTTTGATAGATTTACAAAGATATTAGCCAGTCACCCTCACCATAGCGGGGGGGGGGGGAAAAGACTAGGGATTGCATACCTGGCATGATCTGCAGGATTCCCTCTGAAGATCACAGGGTCACTTTGGTGGGAGGAAAAGCCCAGAAGGCATCATGTGTATGGCAAGATCTTGTCACTCTCTCCCTATAAACACTGTATGCCTTGATCTGCAAACGACCGTTGTTGTTGTTGTTGTTCTTATCTCCAAAAGCTCAAACTACATAGTCAAAAACAGGACTGAAGCAGTCTCATTTGAATGTTGCAAATGTTACACAAAGCTCTATCAAAACTTCTCCCTGAAAAGAGTGCTCATCAATTCACTCTAAAGGACATAGTCCATGTCCAATCCATTAAGTTGTCCTGAAGCAGGGAATTTATCATAATTTATTCTGGGATATTCTAAATTAACTCGGTTGATTGTCATTGTGTAAACAATGTCTGCTGTGAGCTGAGGCTGTATGATTCAGTGCTGGGGTTGATGGTGATGTATAGTTACCATGAAGAGTTTTGTGGTCGCTCTATCAGTACAAACTCCAGGGCTGTCTAACAAGGAGATCAGTAGTGCAGAAAAAAAAATGAGGCTATTTTTCTACACAATGTTAATGGGCCACTTACTGAACTATATCTCTTCAGAGAAGCAATGCTAATGTTTAATGTTAAAGACTATTGAAAAATAGTTTTGTGTGTTCAGTAGCACTATTCTCCTTTAGAAAAAAAAAAGAACTCACAAATTTGTAGAGGTGAGCACTGAAAACTTGTCTTTAAAATATATTAAGCAAAACACACACAAGAAAAAAAGCAATGGTTTGCTTTCCTAAAACTATATAATAGAACCTGTCAAAATTAAAAGGACTCACTTATTTTTAGTTTTCTATATTCCTACTAACAAAAGTAATAGGGATTTATCATGCATCGAGAATGCTGAACATTTATTAAAATTAATGACACCTGGTTATTCTGTTCACTCAGCAATTGTTCTGACCCGCCTCCGCGATTTCTCTTGCTTCACATCAAGCCATATGTTCGTGGTCGCTATTCTAGTCATTTTTAACCCTTCACCTTTCAGCATAGATATGGAATTGATTTTCTTGAGTCAATTTTAACTTTGAACTTTGTTGTGTTTCAGAGCAACTGTGTCAAAAACCGTGCTTGATACATTTTTAACTTTGTTACAAGAGTTTCTTGACTTTTTTTCAAAAATTTTTTTATTGAAAAAGGAAGTAAAAACATTTTATGATCAAATTAAAGATGTACATGGAAAATGTTTCTAACAAAATTGAAGAAGCATATAGGAAAACACATTAAGGTTTGCAATTTTCATGGAAAATTGAAGAGTAAAATGGTAGCCATAAAAACATTGCTAAATTAATTGAAAAAGGAATTAGAAACATTTTATGATAGAACTGAAGATTTACATGGGAAATAATTCTAATAAAATTGTAGAAAAATATAAAATAACATTAAAATTGAAGATTATCATGGAAATTACAGATAAAATGATAGGCATAAAATATTTCTAAGCTGATTGAAAGTGGAATTATAAACATTTTCTGATAAAATTGAAGATTTACATGGAAAATATCTCTGATAAAATTGAAGAAATATATAGAAAAACACATTAAGATTGACTATTTCATGGGAAAATTATACCAATAAAATGGTAGGCATAAAAATATTACTAAGTTGATTGAAAGTAGAATTATAAACATTTTCTGACAAAATTGAAGATTTACATGGAAAATATATCTGATAAAATTGAAGAAATATATAGAAAAAATGTTAAAAATTAAAGATTATCATGGAAAATAATACAATTAAAATGGTAGACATAAAAAACATTACTAAATTGATTGAAAGAGGAATCACAAACATTTTCTGATAAAATTGCAGATTTACATGAAAAATATTTCTGTTAGACTACGTTTTTTGCTGGGAAATTGAGTCCATTGATGTTATAAGATATTAAAGAATAGTGATTGTTGCATTCTGTTATTTTTCATGTTATTTTTATGTTTGTGTGGTTACTTTCTTTTGGGTTTGTTGGAAAAAGATTACTTTCTTGCTTTCTCTAGGGTGTAGTTTCCCATCTCTTGTTGGCGTTTTCCATCCATTATCCTTTGTAGGGCTGAATTTGTGGAAAGATATTGTGTAAATTTGGTTTTATCATGGAATATCTTGGTTTCTCCATCTATGGTAACTGAGAGTTTTGCTAGGTATAGTAGTCTGGTCTGGCATTTGTGTTCTCTTAGGGTCTGTATGAGATCTGCCCAGGATCGTCTAGCTTTCATCGTCTCAGATGAGAAGTCGGGTGTAATTCTGATAGGCCTGCCTTTATAGGTTACTTGACCATTTTCCCTTACTGCATTTAATATTCTTTCTTTGTTTACTACTTTTGGTGTTTTGATTATTATGTGCCGGGAGGATTTTCTGGTCTGGTCCAGTTTGTTTGGAGTTCTTTAGGCTTCTTGTATGTTCATGGGCATCTCTTTCTTTAGGTTAGGGAAGTTTTCTTCTATAATTTTGTTGAAGATATTTACTGGCCCTTTAAGTTGGAAATCTTCGCTCTCTTCTATACCTATAATCCTTAGGTTTGGTCTTCTCATTGTGTCCTGGATTTCCTGGATGTTTTGGATCAGGAGCTTTTTGCATTTTCTTTGACTGTTGAGTCAATGTTTTCTGTGGTATCTTCAGCCCCTGAGATTCTTTCTTCTATCTCTTGTATTCTGTTGTTGATGCTTGCATCTATGACTCCTGAATTCTTTCCAAGATTTTCTATCTCCAGAGATGTCTCACTTTGTGATTTCTTTATGGTTTCTACTTCCATTTTTAGATCCTGAATGATTTTGTTCAGTTCCTTTGCTTGTTTATTTGTATTTTCCCACAATTCTTTAAGGGATTTTTGTGTTTCCTCTTTAAGGGCCTCTACCTGTTTACCCATGCTCCCCTGTATTTCTTTAAGGGAGTTATTTATGTCCTTCTTGATGTCCTCTAACAGCATTGTGAGATGAGACTTTAAATCCAACTCTTGCTTTTCCGGTGTGTTGGAGTATCCAGGACTTACTGTGGTGGGAGAATTGGGCTCTGATGATACCAAGTAGCCTTGGTTTCTATTGGTAGGGTTCTTGCACTTGCCTTTTGCCATCTGGTTATCTCTGGTGCTAGTTGGTCTTGCTGTTTCTGGCTGGAGCTTGTCCCTCCTATAGGCCTGTAAGCCTGTGTCTGTACTCCTGGGAGACCAACTCTCTTCTGGCAGGGTCTGTGCACAGAAGGCTGTGGAGCTGTCTGGTTCCCTGCTGCAAATGGCGGCTGGAAGGGAAGACTCCTGTCCCAGCAGCTCCACTGATCTTATGCCCTGTGCTCTCCTAGCTGCATCCCCTCGAGAGAGAAGGTGGAGATCTCACCTCAGCACTCAGAAGTGAAATCAGTCCTACTGGAAGATCACTCTCTCCTGGTGGGCTAAGCACAGAAGCCTTTGGAGCTGCCTGGTTGCCTGCTGCAGATGGCGGCAGGAAAGGAAGACTCTTTTTTTTTTCCTACCTGTTCCCCAACTCCTAACCTCCCCTCAAGGGAACAAATATAGCTTTGTTTTGTTTGTGCTTTACAGAAAGCTATGAGCCAAATTAAATAGCCAGCATTCAGAGGCTCTTTCTAGTTGACAATGACAGAAGTCTGGAAGAAAATTTCACAAAACAAGGAGAAAAGTTTAGCCATTATCCCCAGCACCACTTGCTCAGATCTCATTAGCATAGTTCAAATCAATTCACACTTCACTCTACTATCACTCTAATGCTATTCATTTCCTTTTGTTAATACCACCGTTGACTCACTGAATGAATTTCAAGCTAAATCTGGTGATGAGCAAGGATGACCGAGTGTTACTGTCACTGCTCTAGATCACAGACATCTAAGTGTCATGTTCAGTGTAGACATATAAAAATATCATTTATGGACAACCCAGATGACACCATGGGTAAATCTTGCTGACAAGTCTGACAACCTGAGTTTCATCTCAAGAAGAAGAAGAGAACTTATCCTACAAGTTGTCTTGTGACCTTGACAAACACATTGAGAAACTCACATGCTCACACACATACACGGAGAGGGAGAGAGAGAGAGAGAGAGAGAGAGAGAGAGAGAGAGAGAGAGAGAGAGAGAGAGAACTGTGCTACCTTTATGCTATCTTCATGAAACATCCTCCCAATTTAAGAGTACAAACTAATCCGACAGCACCAATCCATGGCACCTATCGATTCCTTTCCGTCCGACATTCCATGTAATTGTTGCATCCTTTCTGATTTCTCTTTTACAACCTCTCTTTCACAGTGCCATGCCAACCTAGTTATCTTGAATCCTCTTTAAACTTTGGCATTAAGAACTTGATCTTCCCCTGTGTGAATTTACATTTAACTGTGTTCTTTCCCATCAATTTTTTTCCCAGTCTTTGTTTTCTCAGAGTAGGGATATATAATGTAGGAATATATATATATATATAATATATATTTATGTGTGTGTGTGTGTGTGTGTGTGTGAATATATATATAATCCTTGTTGCTACAAAAGTTCTTTGTTTCCTTTTCTCTCCATTTCTCTCCATTACTTTCTACAGGACACTACCATTATGAGGAAATGCAAAGAGTCTAATAGATCTACCTAAAAGCAGATAGAGTACAAGAAGACAATATGATCAAGTCACCAGAGTGCTGTTGAAAGCTATATTAGAACTGTTCTAACTTTTCAAAAATCCTAATATCTAGAGATAACAGCTCCAGAAATCTTTCCATACTCTTTATGTAAATAAATCACATTTATTTAAGTTTCTAAAGATTCTTACAATTATCCCTAGTCTCAAATAAAAATATTATTCTTGGTTATTTTTATCTTTCCACTTCTTCTGATATAAAAATGATATATAAGTTCTTCAGAAAGGAAGACCTACCACTTAAAATAATTCCAGTAGATTCATATTTACCCCAATTGATGAATAATTGGTGTTTTTGTTTTGTGAATGTATCATTGCATATAAGTGTGTGTTAATCAGAAATCTTCTTAACTGAATGTCATAATCATTTCTTGCTGAAGATTTCACAGATTATTAATTCAATGTTATTTTTGTGATATTATTTTATTCAATTCATGAAATGTGGTAACGGAGGAAGCAAATCAAACACTATTTCTGCTCACCCTATTCTTAGCTACTATGTGGAATCTTTTAATAATCAAATCCACTTTGTGTTAATTTGCCTGTTTAAAAAAGTCAATATTCAGATTATTAATGTTAATAACATTCAGATAAATAACTGTTGCACAAATAATATAAGACCTGTAATTACTTTAAACACTTAAAAACAGACAAGCAGTAGAAAGGCTTTAATAAAATAACCTAATGCTTTCTAAAATTTTGTACATATCCTGGCACATACGTGAATATTGGCCACTTTAATTGGCAAATCTACTACTCAGTCCCTTCCTACTACCGAAAAGAAAAGGTTGCTAAAATTTGAAATCATATACTTTGTTCATTAGAATATATGTGTATGAATATGAAGTTAGTGAAACTTAAACAAGAAAGATATTCAAGTATTAGAATAATCATCTACTTGAAGAAAGAATTTTCCTGAATAGAAGATTTAAGATTGTACTTATTTAGTGGGAGTTTTTGTTGGAGAAGGGTAGTAGGATAGAGAGGTTTTGCTTTAAATACGTATACCTGTTTCAGTAACATAAACGCATATGTCCTTAAATTTGTAGATCACGATATTTAAATGGGAGGTTTAATTTTATATGAAAAGTCCAAACTGAGAAATGAGAGCTTAGTAATTCATCTTGACATAAAAAAAAGAGCATTCTTTGGTAAGCAAATACTATGCAATAATCACAGAATACCACTTGAAATTAGAGGCCAGTTGAGGTATATTCTGGAAATTCAAAAGAGTATACACTTCCTAAAATATATACATGTATGAAAACCATCTAAGTGAAATCATCAAATGGGGGGGGAGAGCCCAAACTAGACATCTCTTGTCACAAAATGAAGCTTCCTGTACTAGGGTCATATCTAACTGAGATGTTGGCCAACGGGCTCCCTATGGTAATTCCCAAATGACCCAGGCTGTTGCCAAGACTATAGGTTGCTCTCCACAAACTGTCAGCAAGCCCCCTTGGCTAAAGACAATACCTACAAAACTCAATGAACATGGAGAAATTGATCTGGTGCCTACCTAGAGCTTTCAGCCCTACATGCTTGAGTCTTTGGTACAGGAAGGTACTCTGAAAACTACCAAAGGGAAAGCAAACACCAACCCACCTCCAAACCCTTACATCAACAACAGTGTCTTTCCAGCAAGCTACGCTAGTTCAATAGAGGCACAAGGCTTGTGGGAGTAGTCAACCAGCATCTAATTAGGCCCACTCCGTGACATAGCACCTATACCTGATGCATTTAGGTGACCAAGAACCTGAAACTAAATAGTTCATGGACCTAGGGCAAAACAAACTCTGCTTTTCTACTAAAAGAACACAGCAATAAAATAACCCCCAATGGCACTCTTATATTCATAGACAGATACCCAACCATCATAAGAGAAGTTTGGTCCTGCAGCAGATGTGAACAGATGCAGAAACCCACAGCCAGGATATGTAGAGAATGAGAGACCCACAAAACACTCCGGCCTTAATAGGATACCTCCATCAAATCCCTCCCTACAGGGCTCATGGAACCCTACAGAAGAGGAAGCAGAAAGAACTTAAGAGTCAGAGGGGATGAAGGACCCCCAAGGAAGCAAGACCTTCTTAAAACAGCAGGAGTGATTCACATATGAACAGACAGCCATCTGGACTAGATGCATCCTAGTGATGAAAGAAGAGTGGACGCATGTCCCCATCCCTAAGGCAGAAGCTATCTGCAATTGATAATCTCTAAAAATGAAACTTTAGTTTTCTGCAACAGAGTCTCACTAAGGTAACAAACAATTCTTAAGGGTAGGCTAAATACCCAGCAGTAGACAGCCTACATAAAGGAGGTTCCATGTTTCATAGTGTTGTGCTTTTAAAAAATCATAGACTACATATAATATATACAGTATAGAATATATTGTGCACATATAATATACATATATTATAATTACATATATTATAAACATGTCATATATTCAGATATACTCAAAATAAAGGTCAATATAATATATTCTGTATAATATATATTATACAGGGCAGAGTTTCTGAAGTGACTTTAAAAGAAATGTTGGGAATAGAAAGGTTTGGTCTCTGGACTATGATAGTGGTTGCATGCATATATACACATAAATAAACATATGTCTAAAGTAATTGAGCTAAATATTTAAGTTTTTTAATGAAAATTTTACCACACTAATGCTTAATCTAATTAACTGTTTTCAAGATGCCTTGAAACACAGTGCCTTCACAAATTCTTCCTGTAACCAACTTTCCACAATTGAGTTTTTGCTGATTTCCAGAGACATTCCATATCCAGAGACAGTATTCATATCATCCCAAGCTCATTGCTATTAAAGATCTGCTGTGGTAGCTTCAATGCAGTCAAGTCTCCTACCCTTGTAGTTAGCATGCCCTAATGGTTTCGCAGAAGGAGTACATCTGCTATAAAACATCAAAGATCAAGACAGAGAAGCAAGAGGAGAAGAATGAAAATCGGTGGAATACTATTTTTGGCTCTCTGTATTTTTTCTTCTCTGCCCCCACCCCCCGTGTCTGTGTTGTCTCTTTGAGAATCCCAAGATGAGATCACTCTTCACATACGTTCCTACTTACTGGTTGGCCTTGGGTGGGTTTATCTGTCTCTAAGTAATTAGCTGGAATGCTATGGTCATATTAAGGGATGTCAGACTTGTCAGTCTGAGCAGCCACGTGGGAGGTCTTAAAGGAACCTCTGTAATGTAGGGGTGCTTTTTATTTCTTTTTATAAGGAATTTTTTTTGTCCTCTTCAAAAATCAGTCAACCTGCAGTCTGACTCCACAGTTTCTCTGGATTTGTCTGGAATGTTACAAAGAGACTGTACCCCACAAAAGGTTTTGACTTTTTTTCTCCCTAACATCTTCAAGTAAGAGGAACACATGGACGAAATGTTGCACTTTGAAACAGGCAAGTTTGGCAACAACCTGTATCTATATTGTTCATTTTATATCTTTGTGTTTGGGTTTCAGCCTAAGCTTTAGAAGTAAGAGCTATTGTTACTTGTTCCCTGAACAGTTTAAAGTAAGTGGCTTTTAGCTGCTTGGTACTGAGGTGGCACTTTGACTGTACCTGTTTATTTCATCATCTTTATTGTTATATTTTCCAACACCAAGCGACAGAATTTGGACACCCAGCATCTGACCAGAGCCTTAAACATCAAAAGCATCCTTCCCTTTGCACATTAAAGCACATTTTGTTGTAGTTTTCTCTTCTTTTAACTCTGACTCCAGCTGAGTTTATTGATTATTTTTCATATATAATTACATCCTCCCTTCCCTTAACTCACCGCAAGTTCTCCATATATATTCCTTTGCTCTTGTTCAAATCTATGGCCTTTTTTTCATTATTATTGCATGCATTTATATATATGCATACACATATATCTTTCTAAATACAACCTGCTCTATCATGGAGTTTTGATCCAATAATATATGACTTCTCTAAGTATTCTTCCATTTTGAGTTTAAAGAAAAAAGAAGCTATAAATTAACCTACTTTGTTTGTACACTGACTCTTTTATTTATTGTTTTGATGTGTTTTTTAAACAGATTTTTTTTTACATGTTTCAAGGTGGCCTTAGACTTCTGTTTCTCTGGTCTCAACGTTCCACTGGCTAGGATTACAGACATTTGTCACCATGCCTGAAATTTATTAAGTAATTAATTTTTCATTTTGGAATTTGTTGAGATGGAGTCTCTCTGTGTCCCTTGCTATCCTGGACCTCACTGTGTAGACCAGGCTGGCTTCGCAAGTGCTGAGATTAAAGACCTATGTTACCATGTCTGGCCACTTTTTAACTTTTTTTTAATGCTGTCAGTGATTGAGATTTACACTTTTTATTTTATTTTATAGACAGGGTCACCTATGAACCCTTGACTGGCCTAAAGCTTAGGAGATGCCTTTTGTTTTGTCTCACAAGTGCTGTGATGAGGACATCCAGTGCCACACCCAGCCTTCTAACATTTCTTCTATATACATTACAGCACAGCTAAATGATAAAGAAAAGACTGCTTCTAACAGGTTTCATTTTCAAGTTTACATGTGTTTTTACCCAAGCACTTTGTTTCCTTCATTTCCTAAAAGCTTTTTTTGTTTGTTTTTTATCACCTTTATGGAAATAATAATCTAATTAAAATAGGTTTAACTTTGGAGAAATAATAGCATGTACATGAGAAAGCAATACTAGGGCAACTGCTTGGGTATTTTAATTTAGTTATATCAAAATTTTAAAGAGAAAATTCATAGCTATACTTCTGTACACAATTCTATGATGAATACGACTTATTCAAGTTGTTCATTTAGTCAAGTCAGTATCATTATTAAATTCTAGCATTTGATATTTAGTGCATTGTTAACTGTTGACCTGCTGTCCACTATATTGGAAATATGGGAGATGTTGGAATGAGTAAATGGGGATATAATTATATATAAAAATTAACCAAGAAACTCAGATGGAGTCAGCATTGAAGATGAATTATTATTAATAATTATTAATAATTATAATATTTATATATTAAATATAATATAATATTTATATATTAAATATAATATAATAATTATTAATTATTGATAATAATATGGCTTTCAATTCATGCTACTATAGATGTAAATAAATCTTTCCTTAGAAATATATATGCCCTTACATTATCAAAATAAAGGATATTAGTATCAGTTGAGGAAGAAAAAAATGCATAAAATGCTATCAGCTGGTTCTTTACCTTGATAAATATGATATGGCCCCCACTACATATGTAGCAGAGGACAATAAAGGATATTAGTATCAGTTGAGGAAGAAAAAAATGCATAAAATGCTATCAGCTGGTTCTTTACCTTGATAAATATCCCATTATTTTCTTCATTCATGACAGCAAAAAGGGCAGGATCAGGTATGGGGAGAGACAGGAAAGAAGCCAGAGGGCCAGGAGAATGAATAGAAATATGCAGCAGTGTAGAGTGAGAGGATAGGGGGAAAATTCTAGAAAGTCCCAGACACCAGGAATGTAAGCGGCTTCCAGAACCCAATGGGATGTCCTTACCCAAAATGCCCAACAGTGGGGAGATAGAACCTAAAGAGACCACCTCCAGTAGATAGACGTGGGGTCACCCACCCAAAGTCAAAATTCTTTAACCAGAATTGTTCCTGTCTAAAGGAATTGCAGGGACAAAAATGAAGCAGACTGAAGGAAAGGCCATCCAGAGACAGCCCAACTTGGGATCCATCCCAGACAGGCACCAAACCTGGAAACTACTACTGATGCCATTTTGTGTTTGCAGAGAGGAGCCTAGCATGGCTGTCCTCTGAGAGGTTCTACCTGCAGTTGACTGAGACAGATGCAGACACTTGCAACTCACCACTGGTGTGAGGTCGGGAACTCCAATGAAATTTTAGGGGAAGGACTGAAGAAGCTGAAGGGGATGGCAACTCCCTAGGAAGAACAACAATATCAACTAGCCGGACCCCTTGGAGCTCCCAGATGCTAAGCTGCCAATCAAAGAACATGCATGGACTGGCCCATGGCCCCCACTACATATGTAGCAGAGGACTGCCCCCTCAGGCCTCAGCATGAAAGGATACTCTTAATCCTATAGAAACTTGATGCTCCAGGGAAGGAGGATGCAAGCTGAATGAAGTGGGATTGGGTAGAGAGCACCCTCTCAGAAGCAAAGGGGAGGGGAATGGGGTGAGGAACTCATAGAGGGAGGACCATGAAGGGAACAGCATTTGGAATATAAATAATGAAATAATAAAATTAAATTAAAAGTTAAAAAGACATTATATAAGTTAAAATTATATAAATTATAAAATTATATAAAAAGGTTATATAAGTATAACCTTGAAGCTGGAAAGACGCTTCAGGTCTTAGGGGTAATTCAGTTCTCATTTTGCACATCTGATGGCACATACCACCATCTACAACACCAGCTTCAAAATTTCCAACACACCCATGGGTACCTGCATGAATACACACACACACACACACACACACACACACACACACGATAGATGGATGGATAGATAGATAGATAGATAGATAGATAGATAGATAGATAGACAGACATACATACAGATAGATAGTAAGTAGGTAGATATGTAGATCTGTAGCCATTGACTGTTCAATAATAATTTTGATAACTTTAATTTTGTAATTTACAAAATTTTACTAAATTATAAAAATATCATTAAATAGAATACAAAACAAGTACACAACACACAGCTTAGTAGAAAATATTCTTGGCAACTATTAAAATGTCCACCTAAAATTCTACAGTCACATAGTAATTTGATAAAAAGAAAACTTAATGGAATCCTTTAGTATTGGTGGAAATCTAGAAGTTAGACAGTTTCTTTCAGTTGGGGAGAAGGCCAGAGGAGATGGATACAAGTAATATGTAATGTCTTAATTTATATTTGGTGGCAAAATATTTGGTACATTAACAAAAACATCTTCAAGAAAGCTATCGTTTGAACTCAAAGCATTCTTTTCTCCCTTAAATTGTTTTCACTTAATGTTAAGATTTTCTTCTTTTAAGAAGTCAAATGAGGAGCTATTGCAGCTGTGTTTTCTTTGAACATGGGAATGGCTTTTACAGTAGTTATAAGTTTGATTCTGTCCAGAGACAGACTCTCCCAAGGGAAGATTTATCAACCAAGTCAATGTCAAGTACAAATATTCACAAATAGTTGCTGAAGTAGGTCTTCTTTTTTTTTTTAATCAATGGTACAGAATGACATCTGCTCTGCTCTTTATAATAAGGGAAGAGTGGATGGAAGATTTTAAAGCTCATTTCATTTCCTATATGCATCTCTTATTTGCCTTCTGAACTAAATTTCTCTTAATGATTTATTTCTATTATTTTTAACTGTGTATATGTGGTGAGGTACATGCATGTTTTTCCAGGTGTTTGTGGAGTACAGAGGAGTGTGTCAGATCCCCTGGTTCTGGAGTTAAGATTCATTGTGCACTACCCAACAGGGGTACTGGGAACCAACTCTACCCTCCGAAGGAGCATATCATGTTCTTAACCACTGAATCATATCTCTAGCCCTGGGTCAAAATCTTACGCTAATCAGGGAAGAATTTGGAAAGAAATACTACATTGATCATGTGGGAAATGGTAACCCAAAGAAGAAAACAGTTATCAGCATCAGAAAAGGAAGGAAGGAAAAAATAAATATAGCATTGGTATCCATTTGCATGTTATTATATTACAGCAATATGAATACATTATGGGATCTGTAGTTAGTATATACAATTAACATACTGTCATAAAATATTGACTTATCTTTTTGCAATAGATAGACTATTATGAGATCCGCAACTCATTTTAAATAAAGAGAATAAAGGACTATAGGATTCTCAACCCCCAAACGATATGTTGTCAATGCAACCCTACACCTGAGGCTCAGGGAAAATTGTGGAAGACAGAATGCAAAAAATGTGAGAACCACAAACCCAGGATTCCAGTTACTAAATAGTGTCCCCAAAGATGATAGGAAAAGGGCGCCATGAAATTTCAATGGTATGATTGTCCGAATGTGACTTGCATAAAGACAAGTAGACGTGCCAACATAGACAGGAAAAATTTCACATGGTCCCTGTGATGGCTATTCTTCCTTGTCAACTTAACTATGTCGAGGATTAACAAAAAACCAAAATTATAAGGGCACACCTGTGAGGGATTTTGCTTAATTTGAAGTGGGAAGAAGCATTTCAAATCTGAATCTTTGAAGTGGGGCCATCTTTAATCCAGATTTTTTTTGTGTGTGTGTGGTGGAAAGACCCACCTCTAATCTGGGTCACACCTTCTGCTGGAAGCCTGTATAATAAGCACATGGGAGAAGGAAGCTTTTGCTCTTTTCCTACTTGCTCTTACCACCTTAGTAAGTTGATTCTTTCACTGGCATTAGAGTCTGCTTCTTCAGGATTCCAGTGTAGACTGAAGACCTGCTGAGACATCCAGCCTCATGGACTGAACAGCTACTGGATTCTTAGACCTGTTCATAGGAAGCCATTGTTAGCTGGTCCCCTTTCTATATCAAGAGATTCATTCAACAGGTTCTGCTACTCCAGCAAAGCCTCAGTGATACAGTGCCAGCCATAGATGAAGAGATCTAGGTGTTCAGTGGCGGTTTAAATAGGAAGAATTGTCCCCTACCCCCAGGGACAAGCTCCCACATTTGATCTTGTCTTAGATGATTAGCCCTGGATGCATAGACCTACAAGCAACACTAAATGACCTTGGTAGTTTACTTATACATGTAGCAATAATTACACAAGACAATGTAGTTTGGACAAAGGGGACGTAAGAGAAACTTCAGGAGAAGAATGGGATGGGGAGTGACAGAACAAAATATTAAGTTAAAAGAAAATATTGAAATAGATATAAATAGTTAAATAGTACCAACATAAAACCCTGTACAATATAGAGCATTCCCAATATTCAAGATTTCCTGGTACACATATAAACTGTTCCTGGTTATTATTCACAGGATGAGCAACAATAATTTCCATATTATAAAGCAGTAACTCTATCTGTGCCTATTTGTGTATCAGATATATTGACTATTCAAAGTTTTTTTAAAGCGTTGCTTATGATGGGGCATAGTTTGGGGGGAATTCAAAGGAAAACCACTTTACAAGCATGTGGTTAAAGACAGAAAGAAGTTTAAAATATATTGTGAGTACGGAGTCCTGGAAATTTCTTAAGAAACTTTAGATTCTTACAGTTTTGCCTGGTAGACTTTCATTCCTTCTGCTGGTATAATCTTCTAAGACTATCCTCACATTAAGTTTGTTTGCCCAGCTTTAAACTAGAGGGTCTTGACTGGGTCCTTTCTCATTCACTTATTGCATTCCCTCAGTGGACTGAATTACATCCTTCTCAAACTCATATGTTGAAATCCTAACACCTGATACTTTAGAATATGACTGTACTTAAGAGATAGGCTCTTCAAGGAGCTAATTAGGTTAAATGAAGTAAGCCATAATTCATTATAATGAATATTCTTTAAGAAGATATAATTTGGACTGAGACAGAGAGAAAAGATCATGTGAAGACACTAAAAAAACAAAAGATAGTCATCTATGAGCCAAGAAAAAGGGCCAGTCATAGCTTAAACTTGGACTTCTAGCTTCTAGAATTGTAAGAAAATATGCTTCCATTGCTTAAGCCACCCAACCTAGGATGATTTATTATAGTATGTTTGGCAAGCTATTCCATTCCTTTAACATCCAGTGTCTTCGATTGCCGAAGGTAGCCAACTTTTGCTCTACCAGTGGGTATCACAGACTAGGCTCCCCATCTACCTGAATGAGGACTAGGTACTACATTAATGCAGAAAATGAACTAAGAACTGTGAAGATGTATCATAGGGGAGATAAAGGATGAGATAAGAATAGGAAACAAGTGTTAGGAAAATAATTCATCCTGAGAAATCAACCAAAGGCCAGAAAGAATTGTGGGATACATAGTTCTTGAGAGTGGAATGTGTGTTCTGCTTGTTAATGGAAAAGGTAAAGAAAGGGTTTTCTTAATTCACCATTTTCCTTGCAGGTACTCTACTAAGTTGAACACTCTGTATGACTTGTGGTATACCATCACCGTAAGTCCATAGGAAAGAAGTATTAGTATTATCTGTAATATACTGTTGAGGAACCAGGGTTCCAAGAAGATTAGGTAACTTGTGCAGAGTCTCCCAAATCTAGATTGATATCAACACCAAGTGGCTTTCTTCAAGACTCTATACTTATTACTATGATACTCTACCTCAAGGTTTGGGTTGAAGAGAGATCAGTAATGATATATAATGCCTGATAATAAGATGTGCTATCAGCCTTATGCAGGCATGTCTACCCATCTAGAATAAAGAACAGGAACAAAAATCATATTCAAGCAAAAGACTAAACAAAGTACAGATAAGAAAAAGATAGTCAACCACAACTTTACCCTATTTTTCATTTCTACGTATTCATTCCCTAATTGGTCAATAATTGCTTTTGCTATCCTCTGGTTCTTTCAAGCCCATGTTGATTAAGTACATTTTGTGTGTATGAGAATTAAATTTCAGAAGATGTTTATGAATTCAAAGACTTTACAGGGGACTAAAAGTCCCTTCCCTAGACACTCCACTTGTAAGATTCATAAATCAAATGCCTGAATGTTTCTTGCATCTTCCAGATGCAGCTAGAAACGTTGTCAGTTGGCACAATAACAAAAATGAGGATGTAGCTTTAAAGCTATATCCAAGTTTTAAATGCCGCCTCTAAAGTAATTGAGCACATGAGTTTGGAGTGGATCTATAAACCATTGATTTAGTAAAATCCATTGTCACTGTCAGAAAAAATTGACAAAACAGAATAAACAAGAAGACAAAACTCAGAAGCAAACCTAGAATTTTAGTATCTTATTCTCATTTCTCTCCCTTGAAATATAATTTGAAACTTTAATAGCTGTTAAGGATTTTAAATAGTCTTACCCTCTTGCTTGACTTGACATTAAAGGAATGCTCTTGGAAATAATTGTTATCCATGAATTTTAAGTAATATTGATGATAAAGTCTTAATGAAATCATTTTTCTTCTCTGCTAATTAAAATATGTTGATGTATAGAAATTTGTAAGAATTATGCTGATTCAAGTTGTTTGGCCTTGGCATTCTTTTTGTTTGACATCATTTTCATTTATGTGTATTTGTGGGTGGTGAGTATGTAAATATGAATGCAGGTGGGTACTTGCAGAAGTCATAAAGCAAATGTCAGAGCTAGAGAACATGTGAGCTAGAGTGCTTGGGAGATGCCCAACATGGGTGCTAGCAACTCACTCAAGTCCTCTGTAAATGTGGCAAGTGGTGAGCCATCTCTCCAGTCCCAACCTTGACATTCTTAACATTATTAAAATTTATCTAATTGAGTACCATAAAAATTATCACTTAATTGTCCTGCTTCAGCTCTTAACTTGTTCCTGGTTATGTCATTCAAACTAGATGTTATATTCCTAATTAGGTTATACCATGATGGTTTCATGGCCAGCCTTTAAGCAGGATAACTATAGCAATTTATATATTAATTACAATACTAGTAATTTGCAAAATATTTTGTAATGCTCATGATTGATCTTAAGACCTTGGGAAAGTTAGGCAAGTGCTTTACTACTGAGCTATAACCCCAGCCCAGAAATATCACACCTTTATGAACAAAAGTAAATATGAATAATAGTATCTTAGTTTTATTGACCTTGATGTCAAAACATTTCTCAAATCATTATTTTAGTATACATGATGAGAAAAGTTCATTTCATCTTTATTGTGTAGAAAACTTTTCATGTTCACTGTGGAAAGTAATTTGAACAAGAAAGACTATTTCCAACTTTACTACCTCTAGGAACAGAAATGGCCTATGTGCCTCACACTGAAGTGAAATTGTCACAGAAAGTTTATTTTTGAGCAGTAGATAAACTCAGAAATCTATTCCTATCTTTGAAGGGGTCAGGACTGGAGAAATTCCTGGATTCCAGGAGGACATAAACTACTGACACACAAGCCAAACAAACACATTGATACAGTCTTTTTCATGTTAAAAATCATAAAATAATGTGCCAAAAAGTATAATGTTTACTCATAACACTAAATGCCTCAATAATAAGAAATAATCCAGAACACATATAGTTTGCTATTCCAATGAAGGAATGTTATTAATAGTGTTGCCTGACTATCCTTTAAACTTTTAAAAAGTAGATAAAAGTTGATGTTATGATTCAATACTTCCCAAACTGCTGTCCAAACAATCATCCCTAAACTATTGGTTTTGGTAGAGATTATTGGGTTTCTTATAACTGTCGACAGTAGTAGCAAAGATTTTTTTTTATTATTATTCAGTCATTAAATAGCATTCACAATTATCTCTCTGCTTTATCCAAGGAATAAATATGTGTTGACACATCTTTAAGTTCCAATAAAACTCGAGTGAGCTTCATAAGAGAAAAACAGAATGGAGCTCTAATATGCAGAGGCATTTTTGCATAAGCTGGAGAGAGGAACACGTGCTGTTTGCTCTTCCTGAAGACTGTCTACATGATTTTTTGTGGGTTTTGGAGTTCCAGCTCAGTAAACCCTCTAGGATGGTTAGCATGTAACCGAGCAAAGCAGAGTGGGACCCTCCCAACCACTCTGAATCCTGACATCCAAAGGTTCTTCAGGTTCAGCCTTATCCAGAGACTAGGGATCATGGTATTTACTACAACATTTCAGAGTTGTCTGAAAACGCTTGAAGAACACAAAGGAAATAACAATAGCAAAAGGCACTGCATGAAAGCAATGTCTTTATAAATATGAACATGCATTATGTGCATGGAATTTGGAAGCAATATTTAGGCTGTCCCTAGTTTCTCATACACAAACCTCTAACACATCTGCATCTTCCCTCCCCCCCCCACCTTTCCCTCCCTCTCTCTTTCCTTCGTTCCTTCTTTCCTTCTCTCTCTCTCCTCCGCTCCCTTTTGTGAGGACAGAAATCTTATATTCAGCCTTATTTGAAGGGCAGAAAGTGGTAGTTTGAATGAGAAATGTCACTGCAGTCTCTGGAATTTGAGTATTTGTTCACCAGTTGGTGGTCCTGTTTGGGGAGGTTTAGGGAGTGTGGCCTTGCTGGAGGAAGTATATGACTCCAGAGGGACTCTAAGATGGTAAGTTCTCATTCAGTTTCTACTTTGTGTTTTACTTCCTGTTTGTGATCCCAGATGTGAGCTCTCAGCTTCTCGCTCCTGCCAAGATGCCTGCTGCTTGTTGCATGCATACAGTCTACCACCATGAACTGTTAGCAGTCCAGCACTCTAAGCCAAAATAGATTCTTTCTTCCTTAAATTGGTGTTAGTCATGGTTTTTTATCAGAGCAACCAAAAAGTAAGTAAACACAGTCCTTCCTATGAACCCCCCCCAATAAGTCTCCTCCTACAACAGATCCCCTATCAAAATGAAACTTACATCTTTTCATCAAACATCTGAACAACTAATATAAACATTTTAATCAATTCTGGATTCTGGATCAGCCATTTGAGTCAATTTCTGATTCCCTCCAGAAGTAACATCCAAGTTCTTAAATTGTACAAGACTGGTCATCCTAAAGTCAATAATTTTATAAGCTAGGTACAGCATTATAGAACCATAATTAAAACCACTCAGACAGCTGAGGCAAATGTATTATGAGTTCTAAGACAGACTGGACAACTCAGTATCAGGGAGAATATGGAAAAAAAATATATATATATAATATGCTATCTACTTCTTTGAATCCTTAAAAAATAGGAATTTGTTTTAGCCATAGTATGGTGATTTATGAACTAGGGTATATTATATATTATGAGAGGAATATATGGCTCTCTTTCCTGCTATGGAAATATTTTCAAAAATATAACACACTTATCTTATAACATATTAGAAATGAAATTATTTGAATAAAGTACTATCGCTATTCTGACTTACAGAATTTGTCACATAATTTTTAAAATCTTATTGAAGGAATGGAAAATTAATATTATATCATCAGGCAAGTATACCAGAAAACACTAACCCAGCATTCTGAAAACTGAAGTAATGGCACCTCAGATTCACAGTGAGATCCTATCACACACACACACACACACACACACACACACACACACACACACACACAAAGAAAGAAAGAAAGAAAGAAAGAAAGAAAGAAAGAAAGAAAGAAAGAAAGAAAGAAAGAAAGAAAGAAAGAAAGAAAGAAAGGAAAGAAAAGAATAACAATAAAAACTAATTTGATGTGAGGTAAATGTGCACATTATCATTACAGAATATTCTTCATTAAAATGATCCACGTGCTTTTAAATGACTAAGGATATCGACCTGGGAATTTTCTAAACACAGTGTGTTTTATACTCAGCTTCATGTTGCATTCAAACTTCCACTAAATGCATTAAAAATAGATTTGTATCACTTGGATGCTCGTCTCTTGGATTTCACGAGGAGCTGTGTAATCACAGTGATGCTAATTTTCTTCCTCTAAACAACTGTTTTCCAGCGTCTGTAAATGGCACTGTCCCAGACAAGCTCTTCATCAGCTCTAGGGCTGTGACATGAGACAGTGTGCAGCATAATGTGTTCTGCCACATCTGCTTGGTCTCTCACATAGTTAACTAAGCTTTCATCTCTGAAGTACAAAGATAATGATTTCCAGAAGTCACTGGAAGGAGCTACACCATTGGAAGATGCAGCGCATTACAGATTTTCTTGACTTTCAGACAGTAAGAAAAAGTGAAAATCTCCCCCAAAGAAAGATTTGTGAGGTTCTATGGAAAATATGGGTTTTACAGCTCAGTGTTTGCTTTTCAGAATAAGAGGTCTAGTATATGTCAGGAATCCAATGGGGGCAGGGAAATGCCGTTAAGCAAGTAATCTCAGTGGTGTGAGATTGAACACACAAAAGGGGGAGGCAAAGATGCCCCCAAATCCTAAAATGCTCAGAGTGGAAACTGGTTTCCAGCTGATAGAGAAGTGTGCATCTTCCTTGGTGAAGAAGAAAAGGTGGATTAGAAATATCAGTGAACACATGCTTACAAAGTCTCCCAACAAGGCTAATCTGTTATTAAAATTTTGACAGTGATTTTTTGCTGTTGTTGTTGTTGTGAGTGGTCTGATTCAGAAATTCAGAATTTGCTTGCTTTTTGTTTTTTTTTTACTTTTTCTGGATGATTAGCTATACAAAGATGAAAAAGTAAGGAAGTTATCTGTGATGAAGGAACACGTACTACTCAAAACAAAATAAAACAAAAGCCCAACTCCATATGCGACTGAAATACAACTTTTAGAATAAATATTTTTCTCTTAGGTAAGCCGTACTCCCACTTATGAAGCAGCATGGAGTGACTCTCACATTCCACTTACATGAGCAGTGGCAACTACCTCATGACAGTGAAATTCTCAGTTGAAACAGAGTCCACAGCCACCTACGTACAAATTATCCTAGGTGTCACTCTGGCCTGGAGAAACCGAACCAAGCAATTGTAGATGTATTTGACGCACGTCAGTGTTTGGCAGAGTGATTTCTTTGAATATATGTTGAGTGCCTGAGGTTGCTGTGCTGAGTGGAAGAAAACTTGCAAATTCTTTACTTAGGGTTTACAATATTATACTCATAGCTTTGTTTATAAGTCTCCTACTCTAATGAAAAGACTGATAGTATCAAGCCTGACAATCTTGAGTGACATCCCCAGGATCCACCCAGTGGAAGGAAAGAGTGACCCCTAGACGTTTTCCTCTGATTTTCACATGTAGAATAGCATGCACGTGCACATACACAAAATAAATAAAAAGTCTAATAAACATATTCTCAGAATAAAATTATGATGCTTTGGCCAAGGCTTTAGGACAGAGCATCGTTGCCTGCATTGTGCTTACTAAGTTGGAAGGAAGGAGATGCTTCGCTTTCTGTGACTCCCTCTCTAGTCTGGGTTCTATAGCTCCTCTCATTATCCCCCTATATCAGCAAATTCCCAGTGGTTCTAAATGGCAGAGACAAATCACAGTACATCTCGCTCATTCAACAACTCATGATGTGTTGTTGCATCCCCTTGATGATCCTGGCACAGGCTGGGACTCGTCAGTGAATGTTAAGATCTGAATAGGACTGACTTCTTGAAGGCAGGCGGCGTTTGGAAGTCACTAGTATAGTAGCACTGTTTGCAGAATTTAAAGTGCATTATTCCCTCCCCCGCCCCCAAAATATAGTGATTTAAAGATAGACAGGCCCTGGGTAGACCATCTTCCCAATGGGAACTCCCAAGAGGGCTGCGCTTCTTGACCTTGATATTACCTGCTTCTTGCTCCCGCCTCAACACATTCCTCCAACTCAGGAGGACCCTCGTGCTGTTGATCCTTCTCCTTTTTTATTTACTTTTAACATACGGTCTAAAAAATCATTTTTCATCTCGCTAGAATGAGAGCTTTTGCAGATTAGGATTCATGAACATTCTACTAGAAAATGTAGCCCAAACACACAACACAAAGAACAGCACGTAAGTATTTGTTTAATTAGTGAATAATTGTGCTGACTAAGTGAAGAGACACTGTAAATATCCCAAGATAGGGGAAGACACTCAAAGATATCCAAGGAGATAAAATAATTTCTGACAGTGTCAGGCGGAAGTTGACAAAATTAGTAATAGTTTAAGATGAAACGAACCAAAGAAGAAACATCCGAATTTCATAAACAATAATGGATGATAACTCAGGAGAATTTCTACAGTGAGTGAGGAAGCTAGATAGTAGGAAGTCAAGGGAAAGTCAGGACCACCTCTAGAACAGGAATCCTTATGAGGAATTCAGTGACAAAAAAACACAGGCTGAAAAGGATGCTCTAGCAGGGAGTAAGTAATAAGTAAGAGGGTAGCATTGGGAGGAAAGGGGAGAGTGAGGGCTGCAGTTGATTACAGTGAATTATTAATTAATTAATTAATTAATGGAAAGAAATATCATCAGGAGTTAGAGACATAACTCAGGAGCAGAATACAAATCTAGCATGCTTTAGCACTGGGTTGAATTCCCAGCATTATACAAAAATGTCACCAGGAATTAGAAAATTCAACCACTATTGTCCTGCCAACATGACTTCACATCACCCTGACCAAACAGGAAGGAACCAGTACCAGGGATGAACATATTAAGGTGGGGGTGGAGGGGGGGTGGCGGAGATGTAAAGATGAAATCAAAAGGCCACACGGTACAGGATAAGGACTTTATGACATGAACTCTAAGCTCAGAGAATCCAAATGCTTATTTAAACATCTATATAAATTCTGGTTACTGTAAGTCGCTCCCTGTGCTCTCTAATCTTCCCCAACCCCTATTAGCCCCTATTAGCTTCCTCATTACAGCTCCCAAGTGCATGCCTCTGTCTTGCTGTTTTTGTTTAGACTCTGAGCCTGTCTGATTTTCTCACCAGGGAGAGACATTATCATTTTATTTCTGATGTAATCTATATACTCAAGAATAATACTATCGGGGGCTGGAGAGATGGCTCAGCAGTTAAGAGCACTGACTGCTCTTCCAGAGGTCATGAGTTCAAATCCCAGCAACCACATGGTGGCTCACAACCATCCATAATGAGATCTGATGTCCTCTTCTGGTGTGTCTGAAGACAGCTACAGTGTACTTACATAATAAATAAATAAGTCTAAAAAAAAAAAGAATAATACTATTGTCCAGGCATATAGTATCAACCACAAAGGGATCACACAACTAAACGCCTGCCTAGGAGACTTAGTTAGACTACAAGTAAAAAAACGGGAGCAGGGAGATGATGGAGAGAGGGAGCGGAGAAGGGAGGAGAAACTGATCAGGGAAGGATGTTATATATGAGAGAAGAATAAATTTAAAAAATAAACAAATTTAAAAAGTAGAAGGAGGTGTAGGGGAAAGAGTGAGAAACTGGGTAAAGGTCTTTGTCGCCAAGACTGATGACCTGAGATTGATACCCGGGACCCACATGATAAAGGAGAGAACAGTCCCCCACGACATGTCCTCTGATTGCCACAAGCGTCTCATGGCATGCTCGCATGTGCGCAGATTCACGAGTCACACACACACACACACACACACACACACACACACACACACACACACACGAATAAAATAGGGATATAGCTCTGTAGTACCAGTCTTGTCCTGTATGCACGAGGCCCTGGGTTGTCTCCAGTGCTGAAAAGAAGTCTAGGTGATGTTTCAGTTTTCAGGGAAACTTTCCCTGGGGTTGTTGGCAAGGTGAGGAATGAGTGAATGCAACGTGAGATGGTAAGATGGCTTTAAGCTGATCCTCAGCCCCTGAAAGCGCTGTCCTCCATTCATGGTTGGCTTACACTTTGTGCTTGCTGTCTGAAAGTTTGTCTAGTCATTTATCACACCAGCCTAGGGGAAGGGAGGTCTCAACTGAGAGCCGTTTGGCAGGCTCCTGTTCTCAGTCAGAAGCGCCGCTCACTCTCGCCCTTGTCCAGAGTTGAGGATCCTTTCACTTCCTGTGCATCCACGCTTAGAAAGTGGTCACTCTTGTGGCTCTTTCATAGGCCAGGATCCTGAACCAGGATCTTTCCATTATGACTTTAGCTCCACTTGGCCTTAACGCGGAAATGTTTCTACCTTTGTCTAGTTTCCCTAGTACAGAGAATTGCTCCAAAATATCTGGCTTCCCAGCTCCCTTCAGGTCCCTCATTCCTAAAGTTGATAATTTATTTGTCCATTTTATGATCAAATTTCCTTCGTTGGAATAGCCATTTAGACACTTTTGGTTGAAGCTTGTGTAATAGGCTAAAGCAGAATTCTGTAGGCTGAGTACATTATCTTTTAAGAAGCATTGTGTTTTCGCCTCTCTTCCAATTCATCTTAATTAAAATACATCTGAAATGTTTCTAAAATTATTTTACACTTTCTTTGAGATAAAGAAGTCATTTTTCAGTA